>CANTUR010000271.1:600000-856135 GCA_947683625.1 Mallotus nudiflorus
TTTATAAAATGCATTGAAGAACACTACACCTGGAGATTGAGAGCATCAAGGTACAAAAACACAATGATATTTCAAATACAAGAATTAAAAAATGAACACAGTTGCAGCTTAGAGGCTAGATTAGGAAACCACCATCATACAACAATAAGTATGATAGCTAATTACATCAAGCCAAAATATAGTAGCTTAAAAACAGTGCATATGCCAACAGAAGGATTATGGCAGAAGGATTACGCCAATAGAAGGATTACGCTAACAAATATAATCAGAGATATATAGAAGGATTATGGCATCTTAATAAGCTATATGAAGGCTTAGAGGTTAAAAGAAATAACTCTTGAATTCATAAGAGGAAAACCATAAGAATTCTTTTCATTTCTTCCCAGTTTCTTATACATGATTAAAAAGAAAAATGGAGGATCAGTAGTAGACCTGAAGATAAATAATGATAATAGATTATTATATGTGTACATGTCGTTACAAGCCAACATTCATGGATGGCAGCATTGTATACTGGTAATTGTGGTTGATGAGACTTTTCTCAAAATAAAATTTAGAGGCACACTCTTAACAACCGTAATACAAGACGCAACAGGTGAAATATTTTTACTTGCCTTTACTATTATGGATTCTGAAAATGATAACTCTTGGATATGGTTTTTTATGTAATTGAGAAAAACTTTGCGAATGAGAAATAAACTGACTATAGTGTTCGATAGACATCAAAGCATAGAATTAGCCATAAAAGAGGTTTATCTTAAAGTTGCACATGCATTTTGCATCCATCACATCTTATACAACATCAAAAGAAACTTCAAGAAAAACATAGTGGAAATTAAATAACTATTTTTACAAATTATAAATAGTTACAAAGGAGAACAATTTGAGAAGCATGTTCTTGATATAGAAAAGATAGATGAAAGAGTGTACGAGTACTTGAATAATATTGGATATGAAAAGTGGATGAAGGTGCACTTATAAAATAATAGGTTTAGGACAATGACATCAAATATTATTGAATCCCTCAATTCAGTAATAAAATATGTAAGAGAACTACAAGTCATAACCCTGCTAGAATACTTAAGAGAACTAATGTAGCAATGGACTTCCACAAATAGAAAAATCACAAGAGGAACATTAAAAAATCTTGTAAAAAAGCCTGATGAAAGGTCGACCTAGAACTACATCAAATCTTTAAAATTCAATGTAAGATCTCATACTTTTCTTTCAAATTTCAAATATCATGCTTGAGACAAACAATCAATAATTATTTATTCAAATAAATATTATTTCTAAATACTTTTAGTTTCTTAATACAATAAATGCAATTCCTATTTTAATTCTGCTTACTCTTAAATAATTTTCAAAACTATTAATTTCTATGAAACTGGATCCTTTTGGTTTACATTTGGTTTCTAATTTAACTATAAAATACCAAACTTTGAATCTTTTTAAGTGAGAAGATCAAATGATGAAATCTTCAGCGTTTATTGTAAGCAAATCTAAGAAATAGTAGACCTAAAAGATAAAACATGCAGTTGCAATAAATTTCAACTCGATCAACTACCTTGCAAGCACACATTAGCAATTCTAAAGGAATTAAACTAAGAACATTACAGTTATTCATCATATTTCTACACTATAGAGACAGTGGCTGCAATATATGAAGCTATGGTCCACTATTTGCCAAGTCAATCTGCATGGTACATACCAAATGATGTGAAAAAATGATAGTGCTTCCTCTAAAAGCAAGAATTAGAGCTAGAAGACCTAAAAAGATAAGAGCCAAATCTCTATAGGAAATGAAAACGAAAAACAAGTGTGGCAGATGCGGTTTATTTGGACATAATAGGAAGACCTGCAGAAATCCACCAAGCATGCAATAGTTCTTGCATACTTTCTATTTCCTTTCAGTTTTTAAAAAAAGATTTTTACATTTCTATAGACATTTATCAAGAATAAAAATGGATTCTTATTGTTTTGTTAAAATTTCCTAGTGCAATTACACTCTTCCTCAAATGAATGATATCTAATATAATTTATGTTAGGGACATTCAAATTGCTACTTAAAATAAATATACTTCAATAAAACTTCAATGTAAAAATAGAATCCATTATGTTTCTAAAACAATTTCATAAATATATACAGACAACTTCAAAGAATAAAAAAATTCATTAATTTATTTTTAATTGTTCAAACTGCAGTTATATTTACTCAAAAATATAATTTTCAAAGGTATGTTCAGCCAGTCCATTACATGAAATAGCCAACTTTTCATTAAATTTCACAAAACCTTTTGAATACTTTTGGTTGACATTAGGTTTTTGATACAAATATAATAATTCTGAAACAATAATAAACCTCTTCTAATTAAAAAATCAATTACCACCATGTACAGAATCTTAAATAAAATAATAATAAAATAAAAGTAAACTTAAAATAAAATATTTTATAAAATCAACTATCTCTAACATCAACAAACAAACATCAAATACAAATTCAATAACCCAAATATTCATCTTCATAACCAAACAAGGACACCTTAAAATCCTTTAAAAACAACCAAACAGTTCACAAAATACTTCTAAAATAATATAATCAATCAACCTATTCTAAATCAACGTTTTTCTTCCTCTTTTTCATTTGGATTCAACCTTTTTCGGTATTCATATTCACTTTCAACTGCATCGTATTGCTTTATCATGCCATAGGTGTACAAACTCATAGCGTACTGACTTCTCATCTAATCTATATTAATGTTCCTAGGAATCTCCAAAACATGACCAAGTACTTAGCAAATGCAACTGCAAATACTCCACAATCAATAAAAAAATTAAAAACAAATTAGAATAATGAAAAATCAATAAAATGAAACCAAAATAAAGAAAAAAAAACTCACTTATTCTCTTAGGAAGGAAGATCATCAACCTAGACAACTTCAAAAAGATCTAAAACCATCTTTGATGCATAAACTTCAAAATTCATATCAATATCTTTACGATTTTACCACAGATCAAGAAGTTAAAAAAAAAACATTGGAAGCAGAACACTATAAGATTCTAAAACTTTCAACATCAATTTACTAGTCTTTACACACCTTAAATAATTATAAATGTAAATACACATATCCTTGAAACGCCTTAAAATCCAATATTTCTCCTTACTAATGTGATTGGGAAATAATACATCATCAACAAGATACAAAGCAGTGTTACTAGATATGTAATACTCGAGTATGTACTCCATAATACTATGATCAACAGAAATAAGAGAATAAAAATTATTCTTTGATAAAAATTTCTTATATAAAGCCTAAATATGTTGATCAAATTGTTTATATGTTGTAGTGTATTTGACACAACTGTCAAAATACACTTTCCCTTTTTTTCCTTAAATAATAAAATAAAACATTGATATGCTGCAAAACAGAAATTCAACATATTAAACAATTGTTTCATATGTAGTATATAATCAGTTTATGTTCAGAAACGAAAAACTTGCAAAAAAATAAAAAACTTACAAAAGAAGACAACATCATTCTAAGAGAATCCAGAGTATAGAACCATGTCTTTGCTATAATTATCTTAACTCCAAATACAAAACTAGGAGAAATCAAATTATAGCAAAGACATGGTTCTACAAAATTTAAAAAAAAAACACACAAATAAACAATCAATAAACTACTTATAAATAACTAAATAAATAAATAAATAACCAGAATGTACTTATTCTTCTTTTTTAACCCAACCATAATCCAACCATCAAAGCTAGATAAAGATTCATATTTTAAAGCTTCTCCAATATCCTTACTAAAAGGATGTATATTTTTTAAAATAGTTATGTACTTCCTCCCCGTGTTAACTCTTAAAGAACCAAACTCATTCACGAAAGGAGATTTCATGACATAACCAAGTCTATGCTCCTTTTTATCAGGAGGTGGAGTCTCAAAGTCATCATCATTAACCTGAATATATTAAATAGTATCAAAAACCAAAAAGAAACAAAAAAGCAACCCAAATAAATCACACATAATTTAAAAAAAACAAAGGTAATACCACAACAATAGGATTAACAATATGTCCACCAATAGCACCACCTTCCTTAGAGACAGACATAGAAACACCTTTTCTAATAGCCTATTAAAAAAAAAAAAACCAATGCTCAACCATAAAAACACAAACCATAAAAAAACACAAAAAAATTAAAAATAAAATAATATACAACATCACCACTTAAAGTTGTTTTTACAACATTATCAATAATAATGAAAGCCTCATCAACATCATCAAATATAGAATCTTCAACCTAAAAATAAAAACAATATATCAACAGTAAAATTAATAACTAAAATAAAACCAAAAAATAATATATTAATAAAACAAAATAAACATAACACACCACATTAGACTTTTTCACCACATCATTATCATCTTTATCAGAATCATCTTTGCTATTGGAATTCAAACCAATATCATCAGCCAATTTATCACCCTTAAAACTATATATATAACCAAAAGGAAACCAAAACGATTAAAAAATAATCAAATCCAATATACCTTAACAGAATCTCCTGCCTCTGAATCATGAGCTTCTTATTCTTACCATCCCTTCCACCTTCACTCCTTTTACATTCACTTTCTTTCTCTTCAGAAGTCTTTTATTTATCACCTAAACCAACAGAAGAAGCACCACCAGCACCTCCACCTTTTCCACTAAATTTAAAATGACATTAGAAACTAAAAGTAAACCAAACAAAAAAAATAAAAATAAAACATAATAAAATAACCAACATCACTTGATGTAGTGCCTCCAACATTTCCATCATCATCTTTCTTTTTCTTTAACACAAATGCAATATTTTCATCTAAATCAACATCTGAATCAATATTTTTAACCCTCAGTTTGTCCATAACCAATTTCATTAAAAAATAAAGATAATCCAACTTTTCATACATAAACAACTTCAAATAATTAAATTCATTTCTCAAATAGTCATGTCTTAGAGCTAATTCCTTTACAAAGTCACGAGAATTGGGTGAACTTTTCACATCACCAGAATCACCAACTCTTCCTCGCCTTTTTAAAAAAAATCACCTAAAGCCAGCCTTGACAACTCTTCCTCAGTGGGAGATACATTCCTCAATTTCAACTACAAAAAAATTAAATTAAAAAAATTAAATAACCAAAACAAAAGTTACCTTAGTAAGAGATTCCCTAAAAATCAAGCACTGCAATACTTTGTAACTCAAATTTGATTTACAAGTCCAATTCATAATTTGAGGAATAAGCAGATTCTTTAAACCATTGTGTACACATATATTATCAATCACAAATGGACAATATTCATAAAACCATATTTGAATAGCGTAAGAAAAGCCATTCAATCAGTAAAAGTCTAATCACTTTTTCATAAAAAGATTCCCCTTTAAGTATTTCATGGTCAAGTAAAACGCGTCCTTCCCCTAATGATACTCATTACAAAAACCAGACTCAATAATATCAAATGTTTTCTTACTCACCATCTTCTCAAACAGAGAACTCATAACAAAAAATTTAATAAAATAAATCAAAGCAATCTGAACACCATCTTCATCATTATCTCAATGTTTGGACAACAAACACTCATGCACATACTGCTTGTTTATTTTCTTCAAATCACCAAAATATTTTAAAATCAACCTATTCTCCTCTAAAAAAAAGTTGATAATATAGAGTTACCAACACACATTAACCCAATTATTAATGCAAATTCATCCATCCCAAATTTTAATCTCTTTCCAAAAACATCAAAATAACACTCATACAAATTGAGTTTCTTTAATTCTCTTAACAAAAGAGAATGAATCAACTGGCATTGAACTTCAAATTTTGGTAAATCTAAAAAAAACCAAAACATGTTTCATGAAAAAGACTCAATTGAGTTTCATTCAAAACTTCTTTAATCAAATTAAGAATACCATATGATAAAGTGTAAGAAACCTTAGCTTTAAAATACTTATTGCTTTTCAAGAAAGGCTCCTAGTCCTAAAAAAAATGTAATAAAAAACTAAAACGAAATAAAAACTAAAAAAATTTTTTTTTTTAAGTAGTAACCTTTACACCAAATCCTTTATCAATATCTTTTTTCATTTTTTTCGTCCCTTTATCAACATTAATATCTATACCCTCAAAACCCTTTTTCTTCCTACTTGAAACACTACCACTATCCTTTTTTGCATGTCCCTTTTTTCACTCTTGCTTATTGTCTTCTTCACCATTTTTACTCCTACACCTCTTTTCTTCTTTAAATTTCATTCTCTCCGTTTCACAAGGTTAGGATTTTCTGATATCATGTTAACCATAAGATTCTTATAAGAAATAACCATAAAAAACAAAATGGTAGTCAATTTAAAAAAAAGAAAAAAATAATTTAAAAATCAAAACTTAAAGAAAATGAAAAAAAAAGAAACACGAAGGAAGAAGAAGAAACAGTGAAGAAACCTCTTTAAAATAAGATGAGGTATTTTTGAAAACGTGAATGACATGCATGTAAAAAGATGGGGTAGATTTGTAAAAAATGAAAACTTAAAGCATTTTTGTTCACAACAATTAAAATGGGGGATTTTTGAAAAATCTCTTTCATTTTCATAGTCAATTTTTTTTTAAAAAAAAATTAGACTTACTATTCATACATAATCAATTTGAATGTTTCATTTTTTAGTCTACCCAACCATAGAGGTTATGGGGCTTACTGTGCATACACAATCAATTTGAGTGTTTCACTTTTTTATCTACCCAACCTCCAAAAAGCTTAGGGGATGACACTTACACAAGCATGTTCACAATGAGTTTGAGTGTTTGCTACCCAACCATGAAGGTTGGGAGATCCTTTTACCTAAAGGAATAGGGTAGTGGGCTCAAACCCACCCCTTATTAGGTCCACTATTTGTGGCCTCATGCCCCACTTGGTAATAAGCTCACGTTACTAAGTTTGGTTGATGTGATTTTGTTAGTAATAATTTTTTAAAATGTAGTTTAATGGGCTTTTATCCAATGTGGGACTTTTTTTTAATTCATTTTATTAAGAGAATAATTTAGTCACAATAAGATTTTTATGAATAAAATGTGGCTCTTTGTGTGCCTTGAAAGTGAATTTTGATAATGAATGCCAAGCAACAACAATTATAAACGTAGAGAATTAAGAGGTAACAGTTTACCATTCTTGTTAGCACTCACTTCAATTTCCCTCGTCAACATCCTATCTCATGCTAAGCTTTTAAAGCTATGTTTAAGTTTTAAAATAGGACTAACAATCAAAAATCCACTTTTCCTCAAAAAAAAAAAAAAAAAAAAAAAAAAAAAAAAAAAAACTATCGTAAATCCACTTTATGTTGTGATAAAATAGCACATAAGGTTAAAATAAATAAATAAATAAATAAAAGAGTACAAAAGCCAAGAATATATTAGGCCAATTCTTTATAATTTTATTTTAATAAATTATTTTTTTAAAAATATTCAATTAGATCACAGCTGCCGTTCACCAACAAATCTGAAGAAAGTTAATCATCTTTTAAAATAAATGTTAAAAATGACTATCTCTTTTTCTTGGTTTATCGTCTATTAATGAAAACTAATTTTTTATTTTTACTGTTTCTTAATATTTTACAAATAAAAAATAATATTATTTGATTCAAATTTTTTTAATCACTGTATTTGATTAATATAAATTTATGTAAATATTTGATGCATGAATAAATTCTTAATTTCTTCTAAAGACATTAAGTAAAAAATTTGGTTAAATTTGAATTTTCCTGATAGTTTGTTTATGGAACTCTTGAGTTTAACCCCTATAAGAAATTAAAGAAGGGCAATATGAGAAGTGGGGAGAATCCCCACAAACCCTCCGACACCTAAGTCAGAGAATGTTGAGAGAGAGAGTTTTAGAGAGAGAAAAAAGTATGAGAGAATAAAATGAATGAGAATGAGAGATATGTGGTTCTATTTATAGGGATCGTGTTATTCAAACTTGAGAGGAATAAGATTCCTCTTTGATGAAAGTCGTGTGCCTATTTAGAGAATGTTTCTTCCTATCCAATGGTCTCCTTAATTAGGAATCCTTCTCTTATTTGATTTAGGCATTCTTCATTTGCAAAAAACCCTATATAGGATAATAAACCCTTATCAAAATAAGAATATGTATATAGGATATTAAGAGTCCCCCCTGAAAGTATCTTCGAATATTTATGTCTGATGCGTTCTGTTTGATGATGAATATTTTTGAGAATTGATTCCTCTGACTAGAGAGAAACTACTCGTATAAATTGCATCTGCTATAGAAGGGTGAGTTGAGGTGGTTAGCCTCAGTCATAAAGAAAGAGACAATGCTCCGTACCGAGTCTTGGAATCACTGTATTAGAATATCCTACTCATGAAGTACTTATTGGACTTAGATGCACAAAACTTGTAATAAAAGATGCTCGGTGTTATAAAAATGACGTAAGGGATTAACCTATCAGTATCATAGAAATGATCTGATGGAACCAGTTATTGTTGAAGTTTCGATGCTCAGTGCATTAAAAGCATGGCTCAAGTGCCGTATAATATCAGTGCATTAGAAGTACAACTCGAGTGTCATATAATCTCAATACATTATAAACATGGCTCGAGTGCTGAACCTTAGACTATCAAAGCAACCTGAGGGTGCCAGCTTCAGTCACTAGACTTAGAATCTTGGTGTATTAGAAGCACAACCCAAGTGCCAATAAAAGGGACAACTAGCAGCGAGGTGAGTGGGACTATCAACTGCCACATCTTTTGACTTTCCTTTTGAATTTTGAATTGTGTAATTGTCACGTCTATTTGTGTGTCAAAAGATGAGATGTTTTAGCTGCCATAATGATAACTGCTCGATTAGTGGGCTTCTTCTTTTGCCCGGAATACCCTTGACACTATATGAGAGACGTAAATAACTGTAAGGGCAGTAATGGTCATTCCGGAGCCTTCTGTTGCTCGTTAAATAAGTCAGTCCCTTTTGCTTGTTGCACTTTTTCCTTTTTGCTATCCTTATTTCTTGCTAATTTTCCTCTCGAGTATTCTTTTGCATCATTCTCCTTCGCTTTCTCTACATACTTGCTTTTCTTTTTTCCAAGTAAAGTTTCTTCTTTTTTACATATTCTTCCTTTTTATTCTTATTTGATAGGATCCATGGCTCCACGAGAGCAAGTCAGTTAAGATTTGTTTGTATCTAGGGTAGATGATGACATGTTAAAACGGTATAGAAGACATTTTAGCATTCTTGTGGATTTTTTTTTGCACATTATAGATAAGAAATTCAAGGCCCATACTCCTTTATTAGATTTTGAAAAATTAGTGGTATATTTTAATAAGTTAGAAGGGGTTGGAAGTTTCCCTTAGATCCCTTTATTAGGAGCTTCCTAAATATATACAACATAGCTCTTGACCAACTTCAACCCAACAGCTACCGAATCTTGACCGAGTTTATAGAGTTGATGCATGGGGAAGCTAGAGAGCCAGATCTAGATGTCCTCCTATATATGTATAGTCTGAATAAGAAAAAGGGATAACTGATGTTTTCCTTATCAACCATTCCAAACCATAGTCTTTTTGTTAAGCTTTCAGATTCCTACAAGAAACAGAGGCATAGGTTTTTTGTTGTCGAACATCCTTTAGATTTTATCAACATTGGGCAGATATGGTATGATGCTTATCATAAATTAAAGCATCCTTTAAGGTTATTTGATGAAGATACTGAGATGGTTATGAGGCTTCATCTCCATAGTATAGCTGATGCAACGTCTGCTAAGAATCTATCTCAGAGATATCTTTAGAGAGTCTACCCTGAATGCATTTATGTCAAAGGTAAGTCCTAAGATTTCAAAGGTATATTTTGACTTTTGTTCTTTCTTTTTATTTATAGATGGCTGACTATTTAGCTTTTACGAGTGGAATTTTTTAGATGAGGAGCTAGAAGAGTCGGTGGCATGCATAACTGATCAGCCTACATAGGATGCGGGGACCTCAAAGGCTCATGCTAATGAGTGTTAGAGCAATAAAGAAAAAACTTTTCTTGGTGATATCCAGAAGGAAGCATTTGAGCTTCCTAAGAAGCACTCCCAAAGTGGTGAATTGGGTAATGAGGAGCAACTCAGGGAGGAGGTATTTATTAAGTGCCCTAAGCTCGCTGGATGTCTAGATCCAAAGGAGCGAATCTTACCTACTAAAGTCTCTAAATCGCAAGTTAGGGATCACTACGTCAAGTCCTTATGGTTACCTAATGATATTTAGAGGTGGCAAGAGGAGGGGAGGAACAAGCTTTTTAACTCACTGATCACTGACGCCTTAGAGGTATCCAATGTTCTTGGTGCAATAATAATTTATGTAGATGTATCTATTTTTTGATTTTTCATGCTTTTCTTTTAAATGGCTTAAGGGCTACTGCTGGTGAAGGATAATCACTTTATCCTTTATAGTGAATATAACATTAAGAAGGCTAACATTGGGACCATCGCAGTCAATTATGAAAAGAAGCTAAATGCGGTGAAGCATGCCCTGGAACTCGACTAATAACATAAAGTTCAAGTCAGAGATAGAGGTGAGCTTAAAGAAGGTCCAAGATTTTGAGCATTCATAAACTCAACTTACATCAAGGATTGAGACGCATGATGCCTAAATCGAGACTCTAAGGAAAAAGTTGGCTGATGAAAAGAAATTCCAGGGCGACAACCTTAGAACTTATCAGAAGATAGTGAAGGGATTTCTCAAAGCCTACAAGTCCGAGTGTCAAAGGGTATATTCGGCTCAGCATCCGAACTTAGATTTCTCTGATTTGGATACGATTACTCCCAATGATCTGGCACGGCTGGCTACAGTTGAAGATGCTACTGTTAAGTCATTTCCTAAAAGATCCTTAAGTCATTATAGAGAGGTATACTTTTGAAGCTACTTCTTTTGGTGCCAAATCCACTTAAATTCTTGAATCTCAGTCTCTGAAAAAATGTTTAAGCTTCATTTGAATGACAGGATTTTGCCTAGTAGATCCAAGGCTGATGTAGACGGTGGGGTTTGGCGCACGTCTAAGATTTTAGCAACTATGACACTATTTAAGCTCAGGGCTCTAGAAAACACACTAACCACTATCATAAAGACATTTCGTTGAGATGAAGAGTCACCACCCAGGGTAATAACTGGGACAAATCGAAAAAGTGGTACTTGATTCCCTAAAAGAAAGCTAGCACTATAAGTAGGAGATTTTAGATACGGAGTACCAATTTCTTTCAGTCTCGTGTTCATTTAGAATTACTTTATGAATTACTAAATTACCCTCTATTTACATGTAATTTCATATAAACCCTTATTCTAGCAATTAACTCCAAGGCAAACCAGTTATGAAATTATAAGTAAATAATGCATTCAATCAAACACATAATCCCTAAGTTAGTCTAATATACATGGATTTTAATTAAATGAGATAAATTTACATGTTTTAATGAGTGAGCCTAAAAACTAATTCCTTTTAATTTCAATTAATTGAACTAAGTCTATTGATTTTAATTTTAGAAATGGACCTAGATCTACAAATTATGAAGGTATTTAAATTACTGAGCCTAATTCTACATGTTTTAATTCTAAGGTGATATTAAATCTACAAATTATAAAAAAGCTTTAATTAAGTGGGCTAAGTCTTAATTAAAGTTAATTAAGTGGGTCAATGTCTAATTTACTAAATGGGCCTAAATTGTCTCTACCCTAAATCTAATTAATTATGGGCTTAAAATGCATTTTAATTAATTAAACCTAAAAACCCTAAATTTATCCAAGTGGCTTAGAATCTAATATGGGTTTAAGGCTCAAAACACATAAGAATAAACAAACAAGCACAAAACACATAAAAATAAATAGATAAGCCCTAAAACAAATAAAATAAACAAGCCCAAAATGAATAAAACATATTAAAATAATTAAATTAAAGATCAAACAACTAATTAAATTAATTCCTTCTAAAATCCTAATTTTCATTAACATGCAACTTAAGTTAATGTACTTCCTCCATTAATTTTAATTAATTACCTAATTAAAACCCTAATTTTACTAACCAATTAATGAACATAAACATGCAATCACACATAATTTCACTATTCCCACTATTAGGGCTATTACAATAATTTATCGAGAATAATAATAAAAATAATTAATACAGCCCCAAAAACATAAATAAAATAAAGCAATAAAAATAAAAAAAATCTTAAAAACTATATCTCTACAAGGTATTATCCATGGCATTCCATGGATCTCTTATGAATTTGATTCTCCAAATTTGATCATCATGTGTTTTCCTCCTTAATCACCATAAAAAAGAATAAAAATTATGATTAATAGATAAATTATAACAATAATAAAATAAAATAAAAAATTAATAAAATAAAATAAAATAAGAAGAAGATGATGTTTATGGATGATTTTTAGAGAGTGCTCCTCAGATTTGTAGAATTACCATTCTTAATAGGACTTCGAATATTATTCTTCAAAAATTTTTCAAAGATCCTTGATTAATAAATAAAGCAAAAGAAATTTTGTAGAGAATAAGATTTTTTTTTTCTCTCTTTTCTTCTTTCTCTCATTTTTTCCTCTTTTTTTTCCTTTTCTTCATTCCTTTTATTTTTTTCCTTATGCCTTTTTCCTCCTCTATTTTTCAGAGCAAAAGCCCTCCTTATATAGGGATACATCTTGAAACCCTAGTTATAAATTGATTCCTAAAAGACTTATATTTCTTTAAAAAAACATTATCAAAATAATTTTAGGAGAATTTCATACCAATTAGGACTTAATTTATCTAGAAAATTCGAGATTTGTCTAGAAAATTCAATTTGTGAAAGGAGTATAATTCCGATCGAAATTTTATAATTCTGATCGGAATTACACAATTCCCTTCGGAATTAGGGTAATTCTAATCACCATTTTTTTTTAACTTTTAATTACAGAAAGGTCTTTGAAAGAATTTAAGTTTTGTAATTAAATCCCTAAAAAGCATTGCAATTTAGTCCATGAAAACATTAAATCCTTTCTTTGAAAAATGTAATTAGATCCTTGAAGTTTCAAAGTTTAAGTATTAAAGACCTATTCATAACATTTTCATCATTGGAGTCTTCTATCGCATCCATAACTCATCATCCCGAAATTGGGTGTCTACAGCTGACTTGTAAAATACTTCAAAATATTTATCCTTTGTAATATTTTTTAATTGATAAATGAAGTATATATATTAGTTTTTTATTTTTATTTTTCAAACTTGGTATACTTCAAATACACTTCATTAATAGTATTTCCTAAGGTTATTTGAGTTCCAATATCGAGGCAGTTCTTTTCCTCGTTCATCCTTGATCTTGTACGCCCCTTTAGTTGTCTTCCTTATGACTTGATAAAGACCTTCCTAGTTAGGTCCGAGCTTGCTTGTGCCAGAGTTACCTTTACCAATGTCAACCCTTCTGAGTACCTAATCTCTGACCTTAAACTTTTTTTGCCAAACATGTCTATTGTAATAATCTATGATCTTCTATTTCTGGGCTTCTACCATAATAAATGTTTGTTCTCTCCTCTCTTCAAGTATGTCTAAGTATATCCAGGTATTAATTTTGTTAACATCATGATCTAGATTCCCAGTTACTTGGTAGCTCGCTAATCTGATCTCCATCGGGATTACCGCATGCAACCTATAATTTAGTCTGAAAGGCGTTTCCCCTGTAGAAGTTCTTGGCATTGTTCTATAAGCCCATATGACATTATTGAGTTCTTTAGCCTAGTTTCTCTTCTTTTCATCCAATCTCTTCTTTAGACTTTGCATGATGATCCTGTAGGTGACTTCCGTCTGGCCATTTATTTGTGGATGAGCTATTGAAGTAAACTAAAATTTTATTTTAAGATTCGAATAAAATTTTATGAATTTCTCATGAACGAGTTGCTTCCCATTGTCTGTTATTAAAGTGTGTGGTATACTGAATCTGCATATGATTTCTTGCTAGAAAAAGTGTTGAATCCGAGCCTTGGTGAAGGTTAGTACAACTTCTCATTCTATCCATTTAGTGAAGTGATCTATATCCACGATTATAAACTTCTTTTGGGAGGTTAAAATAGGAAATTCACCTAGGATGTCCATTTCCCATATTACAAAAGGCCAAGGACTCTCAATTGGATGTTGAGTATTAAAAGGCATATGGCTGAGGTGAGCAAATTATTGACATTTGTGGCATTCTTGGACTAGTTTTTGAGTATCTCACGACATGGTGGGCCAATAATAACCCTAGAGCAATGCTTTTTTGATTATTGAATGATGAGATTCATGGGCTCCGTAAGTTCCTTCTTGAATTTCTCTAAATATGTAATTTCCTTCCTCTAGTGATACACACTTAGACCATGGATGTAAGAGAGACCTTCTATAAAGTTCCCTGTTGTTTATGGAGTAGTGCGCAACTTTTATCTTTAACTTCCAAGCTTTCAACCTATCTTGTAAAAGTACCCCATGCTCAAGATATTGAATGATCGATTTCTTCCATTCTGCTATTTCCTGGATGTCCATGATCTCTGCCTCCTCAGTGCTTGGTTTTATTAATTCCTCAGTAAACTTGAGTTCTTTGAATGTCTGACTATCTTTTGCTATTGATTTGGCTAGTGAGTCTACTCCTGAGTTCTCACTTCTAGGGATTTGGATGATTTCCTATTATGTCCTATCTTGCTCGAGCTTCTTCAGGAGTTGTTTGACTTTCTCAATATATTTGGTAATGCTTGGATCCTTGATATGGTATGTTCCTCTAAATTGGATTACTACTAGTTGTGAACCATAATATATCTTAAGATGTTCAACTGTTACTTTAATAGTTAACTTCAATCTTAACTGCATTATTAATGTCATTATTTTTTATCTAAACTGCGTATTTAATTGTGACTTTGTATGGCCTTTTGAGAATGACTCCAGTGCTGGATCCTCGAATGGACAAGGCTCCATCAGTGTATAATTTCCACTATAGGTATTTAGAAGGAGCAAAATCTTCCATCGTCATCTTTTTCACACAGTTTGCTAGGGTCTAAGCATTTATCTACTATTGAGGTTCATAACTAATGTCAAATTCTCTAAGCAATATTGACCATTGAACTAGTCTACTGAATGTCTAAGGTCTTTGTCAGATTTTCCTTAGTGGGAAGCTGGATCTTACAATGATTGAGTGAGCCTAAAAATAATGCTAGAGTTTCAAGGATGTGTGTACGATAGCCATAGCTAAGTTATCCAGTTTGGGATACCAGAATTTTGATCCTCTGAGTATTTTGCTAATGTAGTATACTGGATTTTGCTGACCTCCTTCTTCCCTAACTAGTACCAATGCAATTGAATCTTATCTGACAAAGAAATATAAGTATGGTGTTTCTCTAGGGATTAGCCTGCTGAGTAGAGGTGGCAAGGATAGGAACTTCTTGATGTCTTCAAAAGCTCCCTAGCATTCTTCATTCCATATAAACTTCTTAGAGTTCTTTAAGGGAATAGTGGCAAACATTTTTTGGCTGAACAGGAAATAAAATGCCCTAAGGCTATTATTCTACTATTTAGCTTCTGTAGCTAGTTTATTGATGTCGGAGCTTTCATCTTAAGTATGGCTTCCATATTTTCTAGATTAGCTTCAATTCCTCTATGTGATATCATAAATCCCAAGAATTTTCCTACCTTCACCCCAAAAACACACTTCTCTGGATTAAGCTTAATATGGTATTATTCTAGTATTCGAAGGATTTGATCAAGGTCATCAGAATGTTGTTCTGTGTATTGGCTCTTGATGATGATGTCATCCACATATACCTCTACATTTTTTCCAATTTGATATTAGAACACATGATTCATCAGCCTTTAGTATATTGCTATCACGACCCAAAACAGGGCCATGACCGGCGCTCGGGAATAGGAATTCTTTCGAATCCGGAACCCGTAGCAAGCCTAAAAAATAAAATCAAACATGCCATAATAATAACAATATTATATGCAGTGGAAATAAAAATCATAAATCAAATCATAAATATAATAATAACATTTTCACCACTGGATTTAAATCAAATCTTGTCTCATATATAAATCTCTTAATACAAATCCAGTTTAAATAATACAATATCTCACATAAATAAAATACATAAAATCCCACAATTAATTTACAACTACTACAATGTCTAGATTATAAAAGTAAGACTCAAGTAAACAGTTTACACAAAGAAGCCGGGGCGGAAGAAATCCGGCGTATAGGCCTGCTACTGAGGTCTGAAGATGTTGACTCTCCTGAAAAATTATCAACGGAGGGGAGTCAGACCTCACTGAGTGAATTACTATAATATATATACATGCATACTAAATGACAATGCATACAGTCACAGTATATATCTAATATGTATATATACAGGCAAATACACACAGATGCAGTAAAATCATTTTATATATTTCTATTGAAAATCACAGTTTATGAAGGATCAAATAGAACCCTATAATTCCGCAACCTCAAACAGTGTTAGACAACACTCTAGCCATACAGGCTCACTTAATCCAAATATATCCGCTTAATCCATTTGGACAGTAGACTGGCCCCGAGACACTAAGTCAACCGAGCTCTAGCAGTCTGACTGCCAGTGTGATTGGCCCCGAGACACTTGGTCAACCGAGCTCCAGCAATCACACCCAAATCACATCTCACATATCAAATAATCATAATCAATCAATATCCACAAATAGGTTAGTAATATAACCTAAATACTATAGGCGTACCGGTACGTACTCGGTCCTAGTGCTGCCCACTAGGTAGCACGTTCTATTGATATCCTTCATTAATAAATAATAAAACATACATTCATAAAAATAAATGATGCATGAATTTCAATAAAATAACAACATAGACCATATATATACTAGAAATATACCAAAAGTAAACCAGGTATATTTCGAGTATATATACGTTGAATAAATCCAATATAATTACAAAATAAACTAAAATATACCAAAATATACATAAAAGCATTTTAAGAATAATTTAGTTATAAAACATGCATATAGTTGAAAATATACCAAAATTAAACCTAAGTAATACTTAAATCATTCATGCATATTTTATTAAAATAAAGCATACTTTTCTAAAACATGCACCCTAAAACACATATATATAAAATAGTAACTCACCCTAGTGCGCTCCACGAGATGGATCCGACGGGCCTGGTCTACTAGCCCTCGGTCTCGGCGCAACTAAACAAACAATAAATAACCGACATTAGAATAAACCTAACAGAAATCCTAAAATTCGATCTAGAGTATTAAACATAGAATCGATATCAGGGTTCGACCGGATATCACGTTTTACGAGAATTCTATCGAAAATCCGGCAGAACCTCCCTTGTAAAACGGACATCTCTCTACTCAAAAGAGTAGAGCCGACCCTACAAAGAAATACACTTTGAAAAACAAGCTCAACACTCAACCACAACTCCTCGGTCGGACTCCAGACTACAATCTATCGACCGGGGTTCACAAACACAGAACAATTCTGAAAATACCAAAAATACCCTTAAATAATAGAAATTCATTTTATATGTAGAAATTACATAAGTAACCTTAAAACACTGTAAAAACCGATAAAAACTCATTTTATTAGAAAACTCGTATATTATATATATAATTGAAAATAATTCACGAAAAATAGTTTTAATTAGTTAAAAATATCAAATAATTTATAGAAATCATTTTTATACCTTAAATAACTATTAAAACCAATTAAATTACATTTTTAGCCAATTTAGGGTAAAATTACCAAAATACCCCTATATATATAAATATACTAAAATTACTTCAAAAATTCACCAAAAATTATACAATTATCAAAAATTAATTTTCTTAACATATTTATCAATAATATCAATAATTAAACTCAATTAACCAATTAATTTCAATTTAAAACACAATTAACCCTAATTTCCTAAAATTATATAAACTTCAATAATTCAAAATAAATACATAGAAATTCATAAAAATTCCAAATAAATTCCTATAATTCATTTCAACATCTAATTTAACCATAAAACACAATTTCATAATTTATTTAATTAATTTCCAAAAATTAGAAAATAATATTAAAATATTAAAAAATACCCAAAAATCCAAAAAATCTCCAAAAATTCCACAAAAATTCATACATTTAGATTAAGCTACTAGGATCAATATTTGTGAAGGGAGTTTTCATGAATCAATCAATTCGAAGCTTAAAAAAATCAAAAACTCTAATATGACCGAATTGGAAAATTCGAAACCTAAGCAATTCTAGACCATTTAAGCTCAAAACAAAGCTAGAATTACACTCATAGGAGCTCAAGGAGAAGAAAGAGAGTGGCGGTGTCGAAAACGGTGGCCGAAATCATCATCGACGGCGAGAAGCTCAACTTGTTGCCATGGCGGATTCCGGGCATTCCAGCGGGCTTCCGGCGGCCTGGTCACGTCGGAGAGGAAGAGGGAGGAAGGGGAAGAAGGTTGGCGGCAGCTGGTGGCTTCGAAGGATTGTCCGGCATGCTGGAATGGGAGGCACAGTGACGGTAGACGTTCGGGAGGGAAGAAGGAGAAGGGAGGGGCTAAATGGTAATTTTCCAAATCCTTTTATTTTAATAATCTATATGTATATATATATACTTTATACTATATAATAAAATAATAATAAAATCACACACATTAAATTTACACCACACACATATAATTTAATATTTTAAAATATAATAATAAATAAAAATAATTAAATAACAATAAATTAATAAATAAATAATAAAATGTTAGGGTGATATTAATTAAACCCTAATTAAATAAATATTTACACACATAGGCTTTATTTAGCATTTTAAAAATACGTATGAGTTCATGCAAGTCCATAAATATATTTAAAATAATTAATAATAAATTATTTACGTGAAAATTTCCCCGAAAATGCAAGTCCCGGGAAAATTTTACATAAAGCACTGTAAATAATACACAATAATTAAAAATAGGTTTTAAATACATATCAACTCATGAAAATGTCATAATTTATATACGAAAATTATTAACATTTCATATCCCGATGGAGTATTAAAATATTTAAAAACACGGGATATTACAATTACTCTGGCATTCTTCAGTCTAAAGGACATAAACTTGTAATAATAAAGACCTTTGTCAGTGATAAATGACATCTTTTATTGATCTTCTTTCTTTATTGGTATCTAATAGTACGCCTAAGCAGCATCCATAAAGCTGTACAAGCTATGACAAGTAGTTGAGTCTACTAGTTGATCTATCATTGACAACTAGATAACTGTCTTTGGGGCACGCCTTATTGGGTTCAATGTAATCTGCACACATTCTATACTTTCCATTAGACTTTTTTACTGGCACCACATTGGCTACCCATTTTGGGTGTGTTACTTCTCTAATGAATCCGACTTCTAACAATTTCTTTATTTCCTTGGCAATCACCTTCTGTCTTTTGTATGTGAAGTTTTACTTTCTAAATGACTGGTTTAGCTCCTAGCTTGATGTTTAGACAGTGTGAGGTAATTTGAGGATCTACTCCAATGATCTCAGACGCTTTAGAGGCAAAGATGCTTGAATGTTTAATGAGGACCTTACTTATTCCATGCTTAACTTCATTATTGAGCTCATTGCCGACTTTGATTGTCTTGCCATATGCTGATCCTCAAGAATTATTAGGATTCGGTCTCCAAGAGGAATCTTTATGGTTAGACGCTTGATACTTATGACTACATCAATCTCTTAAAGGATTGGTCGACCTATGATGCCATTGTATACGAGGGGAAGATCTATAATATTGAATAGGGTTTTGATATCTTTCACATCCCCAAGATCTCGATTGCCAAATTCTAAACTCAGCTCTACTAGTCCCATTAGTTGGGTGGTTCCTTCATAAAAGCTTATAATGAAATTCTAAATAGCTTTCAAATTAGTGATAGAACCTCCCATCGCTTTATAAGCATTCCAAGAGAGTGCGTTAACAATGCTTCCATCATTAATCAGTAATCTTTGTACTAAGTAATTATTGATGAAAGCACTCACTACCAAGACATTATTGTGAGGGTGTTGAATATGTTTCCCATCTTTCAAACTAAATGTGATAGTCTACCTTTTTTCAAGGGTGAACCCTTCTTCCTTGTGAGATCTTTTAGGCCTTCTCTCAGTTAGCTCTCCTTCAATAATCATGTTGATAACTCCAGCCCACTTCACTCTGAGCTTTCTTTGGCTTTGGCTTATCCTTGTCTTAATCATCTGGATCTCTGTTCCTTCTAGTTGTGTCAGTGAAGTTACTGAGTTTCCCATTATATATTAATCTTTCTATGGAATTCTTTAATTCTTAGTGTGCCTTAGTTTTTTGCCTATAATCCTAGTGGTATTGACAGTAGTACCTCTTATCTTGCATGGCTCTTCTGGTTGGACTTTGCCTTCTAGCTGGGTTTATGCCCAAGCCATTTTTTCTGATCCGCATTAGGATTTTAGATTTGGAAGTGTTTAGCGGTGTATATTTCTTTGCCTCCTTTCCAAATCCTTCCACCGAGTTTCTAAAGTTTGTTCACTAAAAATTGGGCCTTCTTGGTCCTGATCTTTCATCTTTTCTGATAGGTGTTTTTTTGTCATCCTTATGCATCCCCCTATCTTTATCATTTTTATCACCATAGCTATTACCTTAGTGAAGGTGCTGGGTTCTTTTATCATTATTTTGTCTTTAAGCTTCCCTAGTTGGGTCCTATTCTTCAAAGCCTCTATGGTTACTTCATCGATCAAATTTTTTATTTGCATTGCTACTTTATTGAATTGATCCAAATAGCTTCTCAATGATTCTGTGGCCTCCTGTCTGCACATCCAAAGATCATTGATGTTTTTGGCAAGAGGGACATTAGTGATGAACCGAGTACAAAATTTATTGGCTAATTGTTCAAAGGAAAAGATAGAAAATCACACCTCATCTCATATAGCCCGAGATTGACATTTAAAACTAACTGTAGATGGCAGGGTTTAGCGTGCGCTTAAGATTTTAGCAACCACGACACTGTTTGGGCTCAGGGCCCTAGAGAACACACTAACCATTGTCATAAAGACATGACATGGAGATGAGGAGTCACCAACCAGGGTAATAACTAGGACAAATTGAAAGGTGGTACTCGATTCTCTGAAAGAAAGCTAGCACCACAACCAAGAGATCCTGGGATTGGAATGCTAACTTCTCTTAGTCTTGTGTTCATTTAGAATTACTTTATAAATTATTACTTCATTCTCTAATTACATGCAATTTTATTAAACATTATTTGAACATCCATCTAACCTTAAGTCATCTAGTCAATAAAATCACACATAAAAAATGCATTTAAGCGCATCATCCCTAAGTCTAAACTAGGTTAATTTTATTAAAAGTTAGCTAAATTTACAATTTTTATTTACAAATGAAAATGAACTAAAGGTGGACCTACATTGTTATTAGTTAGTGAACTTAAGTCTATTGATTTTAATTATCTAAAGGTGGGCCTAAATCTATAAGTTTTAAAGAAATTGAATTTTATAAGTAGGCCTAGTCTAACTTGATTTTATTTTAAGTAAAATGTGGGCCTAAGTTTATTTATTTTAAAGGAAATAAAATTAAACAGGCTGAGCTAAGTCTACATTAATTTTAGTTAATATAAAAATGGGCCTAAGTCTAAATTAAACTAATGGACCTAAATTGATTCTAATTAATTAACATAAACCATTTTAAGCCTATTTTATTTAGTAGGTTTGAACCTATCATGAGCTTGGGGCCTAAAAGAATAGAAACACAAAAGAACAAGTCCAAAATAAATAAAACACAAAAAAAAAAAAGATCAAACATACATTTTAGTGACTTTCTAAAAAAAACCTAAATCAATTTACATGCAACCCTAAATTAATCTACAACAATCATTGATTTTAATTGATTTTTACCCAATTGAACCTAAATTACTAATTCATTTTAAAAGAAAAAAAGTAAAATTTTACTATTCCCACTACTGGTGTTATTACAATATTCTACGTACTGGAAATTAAAAGTAATTACAAATCCAAATTAATTAACACAAAAAACACATAAAAATAATAATAAACAAAAAAACATCAAACCCTAAAATCTAATCACAGTTTAGAATCTATGGCATTCCATGGATCTTTTTTTTGATTTTTTGATATCTGACAGTGACCTCATCAATCCCTAATTGGATTACAAAAGGAAAACACACAAAAACACAGAAATCACATTAGCCATGTGAGTAAAATAATAAAGTAATAATTAAAGGAAATTAAATTAAAAAGGAAATCAAATAATAATGAAAGAAAATTAAATTAAAAAGAAAATGAAAAGATAGGAGAAAATGGATATGAGATGCTGTGCATATGCTTTTGGATGGCCCCTTAGATTGAGATTGTCATCGTTTTGAGAATTGACTCTGCGTTTTTTTGATTTCTGGACTATTGAAAGCAAAAGAGCATACTTTTTTATGCAGTGATGAAAAACTCTTTTTTTCTCTCTGTGATTTTTAGGGTTTCTATGCAGTTAGGAGCTAGCTAGTCACTCATGCAGTCTCTGGCTTTTTAAAGTAGAGACCTGCGAACGAACTTTCCTATATTCCAGGAACTGACGCTATCTCTTATTTTTTAAATTTTTTTACGTGTTTTGATTATGTAAAACCACAATTATCTTTTAAGAAAATATTCAAAATTAATTTTCAACCAATCAATGAACATAAAAATGCTAAAAGATGACCGAATATACTGAAAAAATCGAAAATATTACATAATGCTAATCGGCAATTTGCTAATGCCGATCAACATTAAGCAAATGTAGATTGGCATTCACCTAATGCCAATCGGCATTAAGAAAATGCTAGTCGGCATTAGCTAAATGCCGACTGGCATTTTGCTTATGTAGCTCGAATTTTTTTTAACTTTTAATTACCAAAAAACCCCTGAAAACTTGATTTTTTCCAATCAAATCCTAAAAACTTTGCAATTTAGTCCTTAAAGTTTAGAAAACCGACAACCATATTCAAATTTTGAATAAATTTCACAATAGGGGCTTATGTCGCAATTGTGTACAATTGCATCCTAAAATTGGGTGCTTACACCAACTATTAACAAACTATTTAATTTAGTCTAAATATATTATAAATATCATTACATTTGGAAAAGGATTTAAATGAAACTCTTTTAAGTGTTTAATCTTGTTCATATGTTAAATTTAAAGAATAAGAATTTTTTAAAATAATATGTATTTATGAATACTAAAATACATATTATGAATAGTAAAGTTCATATTTATAAATAGTAAAAATACATATAGATTAATAATAATCTTTGTAAACTAAAAACATAATAGTGAAAGCATCATTAAGATAATATAAAATATATTTTCAAACAGTTATATTACATATAACTTAGCCACCATTATTTAAACTTAAAAAACTACTCTTTTATAATACTTATATAACAAGCTTAAGAAACAAAAGAATAAGGCTTCTCCAACGAGGTTGTTGGCTAACTTTATTTTGAAACTTCTATTCACATTCACTTAATTTTATCCACCAATTATCAGGCCCTGCTATCTGAAAACGTTTATAAAATAGAGTAAAATGAGTGCAAAAATACTCAATGAATAGATATATCAGGCAGAAAAAAAATTTTGGTTAAACCAAATTCATTTAAATTCTTAAATGATAATAATAGAGTATTTGAAATCATATTATAATCCACTTAAAACATTATATCCTTTCTCACTTTCAAACTTATGGAAAGTAGAGCTAAGTAAAATGCATGCCTTTTTAAACATTAGCACAACATTTCACATTTATTAACCATCCCTATAATAAGCATCACAACTCGACCATAACATACAGGCCATCACAAACTCACTTTCTAGGCATACTTGAAGGTTAACCTTTCGACTACATTAGCATGAAATGATCCTTCTCCCTTCACCATCCTACAATTAAATGCCCTATTATTTATTACGCAATAACAATCAACATAATCTCAAATGTGCATATATCACCTCAGCACATTTACACAACTCCTATAGGGTGATAATACTCAAATCCAAATGTCATTTTCATAGAATAATCAATCAAAACAATATTATCACATTTATGGTTTAATAAGCATTCAAAATCAAACAATCTTCATCATATTTCAAAGAAGAGAGCAACCATGTAGAGCATAAATTTATTTAAATCACCAAGTAAATAAAATGATTTCAAATTAGGTTACATAACAAAGCATGTATTAATAATACATTTAACTTGCACACTTGAAACCATTATTGTTTTAAAGCTTAAATACTTTAAGTAATTCAAGTAGTAACCAAACTGAATTGAAACATTTATTACACATTATTTAAAATTCATAAAACATCATTAATAACTCATTTTATTGCTATTATACAAATATTTTAAAAGCTTGAACATCTACTCACCAAAGCAGCCTATAAACACATAAACTTGGTTCAATCTATAAACCTAATTCACCGAATTTGCTTACTTGCACCTGTACTTCCCTTGCCTTTTCTAGCACCTAATAGATGCAATTTCATTTATAAATCATCAATGTAATAATCCCACATGCTACTCTAACCATACAATCCTCAAATGACATACATAAAATGCAATTTAGCTTAATTCTACAAATAAGCTTCATGGACTCTAAAATAGTTATTTTCATGCCTAAATTAGAAAAATTTCCCTGACTAAATTAGAAAATGAATTTTAACCTTAAATTTTAACTAGACCTAGGTCTTTGTGTTTAGTACTCTCAATAAAAAATTCATTTCTATTTAATAACTACAAATAAAATTATAAAGGTCACATTACAAGCAACTCAATTACTTAGAAAGATTGAGCAATAAAATGTATAGGCTTGTTAGACCACTATTAAAATATAATTAGATTTAATCAAAACTATAAAGTCTTAGAGAGCTCTTTCAAGTTTTTTTAGAATCAAACTAAACTCAATTTTGAGTTTTCTAGCTTAAGATATACTAAAAATATCTAGACTAGTTTTAACTCATGAACTCTGTAAACCTAGTTCACATAATCAAAATAGTTGCTTTTAGAGCTGACTTTGAAAAATTGCTGGGACTTATAGAAAAGGAATTTTGAGCTGAAATTTTAATTAGTCTTAGATCTATATGTGTAGAATATACTATAAAATTTCACACTAATTGGACACCTAAAATAGAATTATATATAATAAATTATTACTAGCTTACAGGAACTGACATACTAAGTAATAAAATGTTTTCTCTTGTTACCCTAACATAAAGATTGAAATTCTTCAAAGTTTTCAGATCATTAAATAACATTTAATTTGGAGCTTTCTAGTTTAACATATGATCAAATCAATATGATTGAAAAACTAGCAGAATTCAACCAAAGAATTGATGCATATGAACCCTAATTGAAATTAACCAAAACACTTAAATTACTTACCAAATCAATTAGAGCAGGCTTTTAGGATGAAAATTACAGCCTTAAAAGTGGTTTAGATAATTAAATTTCACTTATAAATCTAGTATAAACTTGAAGAATTAAAACAACCATTCTTTTCTCTCCTTTCCTCTTCTTTTCTTCTTGTTTTGTTTTAACATCTATGCCTGCACACAAGGACCACGAATTGGAGAAGATAGTAGTCCTTAAATAGATAAGTCAACTTATAAAATATCCATTTAGACACTCAATGAAATGATTTTGTTACCTATAAAACCTCAAGCTCTTAATTATTTCAATCTAGGCCAATCATTTACTTCAATGTAGTCCTCATCTCATGCTAACAGTTAAGTTCTTATCCTTTACTTCAATTCAACTTCATAACTCTAAATATTTCACTCATTTTAAGTGTCCTTAAAATTCAACAATTCATGTTTTTTTACTGAGTACCAGTCATGGCTAGACCCGATATACTAATATAACTATAAGCAACACTTGACTTACACTTAAGGGCACATGTGTCTAAGATCATATCTAAATATACTAACTTATACTTAAATTAAATAAATATATAAATACAATGCATAATGAATGTATTGAGAATTAGGGTACGAGTGTGACATAAAATTCTTAGGAAGCCGATGGAACCACTTTTGAGCATTCTTGGTGAGTGCACTAGGAAAGACTTTGCACATGATTCCATTATTTACATGCTGAAGCAACATCCTGGTCTTGAACTTAGTTGGTATCTCCATCTGAATTATGCTGCTTATAAAGGGTGTCTTTCCTTCCATAACACATTCATCTTCTTTCCTCGGTCCAGTACGAGCTTTATACATGACTTCTTTAACTTTTTGAGCTATCTTTGAATGATCTAGGGCTGGGATTGTTAAGCTAGATTCTCCTTCCAGAGCTTTATGATTTTCTTAATTTCCACCAGACGCATTCAGAGTTGCTGCTGGTAGTGCTACATTATTTTTTGGGTGAGTTGTTATAGGATTACCGCCTTGAATTAAGGCATTCAGTTGTTATTGCATCAAGTGCATCTGGGTTTAGATGTTTTAAATCATTGCTTCCTTGCTTATGGGAGGTAGGTTGAGTGTCTAGGTTACTGTGTTCAAGTTTGGTGTGTTTATGGCGAGGGTTTCTGGTAGGCTTGGAAAAGGTATGGATATGTTGTTATATTGTAGAAGAGCATAATAAGGGAAGTCGGTGCTTAGTGTTGGCCACCCTTGAGTATTACTGGTTTGAATGCATGCTCTGGGTGGGGCCTGAGGATCCAATATACTGAAAGGGGGCTGACGAAATTATTGGTGTAATGGGTGTTGATGGGTTGATTGGAGGAATGGGGCTAATGGTTTAATGTGCATATCTGGTGTTGAGATTGGTGGTGGATTAGAAGTCATGATGCCAATATCTCGTTCGGTAGTTACTTAATGGATTTTAACTTAAGAGATTCCCACAGATGGCATCACTTGATAACTTGTTTCTAGAACTCTTGAGCTTAAGCCCTACAAGCAATTAAAGAAGGGAAACATGAGAGGTGGGGAGGATCCCTATAAACCCTCTGATGCCTAAGTCAGATAATATTGAGAGAGAGAGTTTTAGAGAGATAAAGATAGCAAAGAATATATGAAAATAGAATGAATGAGAACGAGAGATGAATTCTATTTATAGGGATAATGATGTTTAAATCTAAGAAAAATAGGATTTTTTTTTATGAAAGTCCTGTGCCTATTTAGAAAAAGTTTCTTCTTGTCCGAGAGTTTCCTTAATTGGGAATTCTTCTTATATTTGGTTTGAACATTCTTTATCTACAAACAACCCCTGTATAGAAAAATAAATATTTAGCAAAATAAAAATATGTATATAGAGTATCATTTCCTAATCCCAAGTAAAAAAGATGGTAAAAATATTTTACATAAAAAAATATGGCGCGGAGAAAAACATAGTAATAAAATGTAAAACAATAATTTTCTTTTAAGATTTGAAATAATAAAATTTTATTTTTAATTTTTAAATCGATACTAGTCATTAATCGCCATGTAGCGCATGCCATAAACAATATTAGATTTTTAAATTATTTGAAAATAAATAATTTTAAATAAATCATTCAATGATTTTAAATAAATTGAAAACCATAAACTAATTAAATAATTTATGAAAATAAAAATTTTAAAATTTATCATAATAATTTTATTTATTTATTTTTATTAAGATCCCATATATAATAATAAAAATAATAAAATAAAAAATAAAAAAAATGAAATGAAAAATAACAAAGGACAACGATTTTAAACCTCTAAGAGTATTGAAAAAGCATTTCACATCAAATTCGAAAGATGATGTTTACAAATTTGAATGATCATTTTTCAATTAAAATATAAATTTAAAATGAAAATAAAATTAATTTATTTCAAAATTAAGAGAATAAATAATCGTTAATACAATAAAAATGAATAAAATTACTTTTATTGAAAGAAAGGGGCTTTTTTTTTTTTTTTTTAATATCTAGAAAAAGAAAAATAGAAATGGATAAACTACTTTTTTTTTTTTCTACTGACGCCTAAAGTAAAAAAATTTAATATAAAAGAATTTAATAAAAGATGAAATGAAAAAAAAAAAAAAATCACTCTTCGTTGTCATAGACTGTTGATGATAACATATAATGTTTTTATTGCTTAAAAGTGTTTTTGAGTGAATACAAGAGATGTGTTTTAAGTGGAATAAAATTAAAGTGTTTTAATTAGAATAAGAGAAAAGACGTATTTCAAATCTCTCTACTGTTTACAAAGTCTCCTCCAGAACCATCTTTAACACGTGTCCTCTCATTTGGAGTCACTAAAACCCTAAACCTCTCTCTATATATTTATATGAAAACCCCCAAATTCTTCGCCACCTCCTCTTGAAACAGAGCAGAGCAAGAACACTAGCAATGGCAGCTGCAAGAATGATGCTACTGAAGAATGGCAACCCGTTTCCTCTCCATCTTCTCCTCCGTGGGCCAGCTTGTGGTGTGTCCAGTAACATCAACTTGGAGACCAAGTTGTTGAGTATTGCTGATCCAAGATTTTTACAGCTCCACCATCAAGCCCCAGTTTTTGGTAATGCTAGTAATATTTGTGGTGGTGTTGCTCATGGGGATAACTTGAGATTTTCTGGATTTGGTGAAATGGGTAGATTTGAGCTTCACGGGAATAAAAAGAAAGTTGTTAAGGATGAAGTTTTTGAGGATGAAGATTGGGAGGATGATGATGAAAATGTTGAAGAAGATTTTAAGGATTGGGAAGAAGAGGAGGAGGAGGAGGAGGATGATCATCGGCGATGGGGCAAGGGGAGGTCAGATGATTCGCGACGGGGCAAGGGGAGGTCAGATGATTGGTAGAAGGATGTTGCAAATGAGAAAATTTCAAATAAATGTAATTGTGGCTTAATGATTATATCTTTCTATCATGTTCTTTGCATTATTGCTCCATTTTTCAATTCAGTGCTTCTAATTTCAAGTCCTGTTTTTTCTTTTATCATATAATTCACATCATTTAAATAGAACACGTTGCAATGTATCCCACTTGTTAATAATTTCTATTTTATTTTCAAAATGAATAAACATTGCATATAATTTATTAGTTCATTAAAATAAAATATAGTTTTAAAAATAAAAATATGGTGCTTTTTTAATTTTGTGGTTCTAAAACTTTTCAGAATTTGAAACTTATACGATTTAAAATGAAAAATCTTTGAACCAGTACTAAAAAAACTGAAACAAATTGAATATATGCTTTCATTGCAGCCATAGATTTTGGAAAACTAGTGATGTTGCAAATTGAATTGCTAAACCAAAGAAAGTAAATATGGATCAGTAGCCAAGTTTATCATCAAATCCAGAGGCAATTGAGCAATGGTAGAAAGTTTCAAGCATATGATCTCTGGAAAAAAAAAATGTCCTTGCTGGTTTTATGAGAAAGATGAGGAAAAACAACAACTCCTTAACAGGGATCTTTGGATAACCTTAAAGAGATTTCTAATCACCAAGCAATAGAGGAAGTTTACTTCAATACAGAAATGTCTTGGGTTTGTGCAATTGGAATATCACCAATAAGGATCAAATCTCAAAGCTTTGTGTTTGCAGTCAAAGAAGTTTGAGGATCTTCTGGAGATAGCTCAGGTGATCTTAAGAGAGCAGGGAGGAGAACCTTCTATGAGCATACAGCCAAGAGAATTGTTAGAAGTATAAAATAAGTGTTGGTTCTGAATTACGAATTCGCATTGAGGAATATCACAACAACAAATAGAATTCAAGGTGGCCCAAGACAGGAAATTGAGTTCACAAGCAGCGCCCCCTATACCTCAGGAATGCAAACGAGAGACTTTTGTCAAACTGTAGGAGTCTGCTGCCCTACAATAATTAGAGGCAATGATGAGGGCTTATCAACCCAAAGTTATCACTTCACCCCAAATGCTAGATCTTGATGATGATAAGGTTGATCTTTTTGGGAAGTTAAACAAGTAAAAATTAATTTTCCCCATTCTTTCACTCTTATAAATTATCATTATATAATTTCAAAAAAAAAAATTTAATAATTTCGAATTTTATATAAGGATTTTTAATATTTTTATTTATGTATATCTATGTAATTTATGAGATAAATTTTTAATTTATCATAAATTAATTGTGAATCTACGTGTTGTACGGGCTTTAAATAATATTAATTTAAAAAAATTTAAAACTAAAAATTATTTAAATATAAAAGTGAAAATTTAGAAGTTATTCTAACAATTTTATTTAATAATGTTTTATTATATATATAATTGGAGAAATAAAATAAAAATAGAAAATAATTAATAAATTTCACATTTTTATTTATATTAAATAAAAAGAAAAATGTGTTTTCAATTGAATAAAAGGTGGATGTTTTAATTAGAAAAAAAGAAATAATTTCTAATGAAAAATAAGAATAGTGTTTAAGATGGAATATAGTTAAAATGTTTTATATTAAATAAAATATATATTTTTTAAAATAATGAAATAACTCGAATTTGTGTAATTATTAATATTAATATTTTATTATTATTATTGGTATTACAATTATGGTTGCTGTTAATATATATGTATTTATGTTTGTTTATATATATATATGTTATGTTAAAAAAAAAAAAAAAAAAAAGGGCTAGAGGACGTGTCCATCACCATAAAAAGAAGAAGGGGGCTGCTGCGTGAAGAAGGAAAGCAGCAGCAGCGCGACTTTTGCTTTTTTAGTGGTAAATTTCTGTTTAGTCCTTAAACTTTTTCTCTTATTCGTTAAACACCCAAACAATCAAACTTCTTTTCATCCTCTTCTACATTCCTATGGCTTTTATTTTGCAAATTCTATCCATAAATGCCCAAATTTGGGGAAGAACAATCAGCCTTTCACCTCAATTTTGTAATATTCCGACCGGTTTTAGGCATTACAGTTGCTTCCAGTATGTTTCTCTTGTCATCAAGAATCCGTATGCTCTAACCACAAATCCGATATTCGGCTTTAGAATATTTGGTGAAATTTTTTAGGTAATTTCGGTTTATCTTCTGATTTCGTTGTTCAATTTCTATTTTTGGTTGTTTGAGTTTTAGTTGTGTTCTATTAATTGTAAGAGACGTTTTAGTATAATTTGTTTGATCGGGTGTTGTATTTTTCGGTAAGAATTCGGTGGGTCGCACCCGAATTCCGATAATGAATAGTAACAACCCTTAGATAAAATGTATGAAACTATTTTTAATAAATATTATAAATTGTGGTGATCAATTTTTGTAAATAGAGTTGAGTCTAATTTTTTACGAATTTTGAGAAATAAATCTAGGAAAGGTTACGGTGGAAATTATTTAATTTTCATTTAAATTAGTTAAATCGTCCGAGATAATCCTTAAGCTCAAAATTCATCATATAGAATGTTCATAAGTCAATTTCTATTATTCCTTCATTTTTTTAAATTTTTAGAATTTTGGGAGTTATTATAAATTTATTATATATATATATATATATTCAGTTGATCAATGTCTATTTTTGGTTGTTTGAGTTTTTAGTTGTGTTCTATTAATTGTAAGGGACATTTTGGTATAATTTGTTTGGTAAGATGTTGTGTCTTCCGGTAAGAATTCGGACCCGAATTCCGATACTAAATAGTACAAACCATGAGATAAATGTATGAAACTATTTTTAATAAATAGTATGTATAAATTGTGGTGATTAATTTCTATAAATAGTGTTGAGTCTAATTTTGTACGAATTTTGAGAAATAAATCTTGGAAATGTCGTGGTGGAAATTATTTAATTTTCATTTAAATTAGTTAAATTGTCAGAGATAATCTTTAAACTCAAAATTTATCATTTAAAATGTTCCTAAGTCAATTTCTATGATTCCATCTTTTTTATAAATGTTTAGAATTTCGGGAGTTATTATAATTTATTTTATATATATATATATATATATATATATATATATTCATTTGATCGATGATGAATTTACAGAGAAATATATTTAAGGAGATATCTACTTTTTATTTTATTTTATTCTTTTTTGAGTATTTATAATATCGATATTGAAGATTTACTATGTCATTTAAAATTATGGTTATTTTTAATAATTTCTTGTTATTATATTATAATATGGATATTGAGGATTTATAATATCGATATTATATACTTTTTATTTTATTTTATTCTTTTTAGAAGGTTCATAATATTGATATTGAGAATTTACCATGTCATTTAGAATTTTGGTTATTTTTAATAATTTATTATTATTATTGCTACTAATATTGAGTAAAACATTTTTATTTGTTATTTGCTTTATTATTAATTTTGTACGCTAGTATTAAATAATTTTGGAAAGACTAGCAAAACGGGCTACCTGTGGGTGTCATAAGGACCGTGTGCACACATGTAATGATTTTTGAGTCGGGCCCTTGTTGAGAAATTTAATTGTGTAGTTTGGTTGATGCATAGCTCTCGGGCATATGGTATTGAAAGGCTCGGTTGATGCATAGCACTCAAGCGTATTTTAATTGAACATTTACTGGGACCGGTAGCTTAGTTGATGCTTAGCTCTTGAGAATCGCCAATAAATATTGGAATAAGAAATTGATAGTGGTAGGTGGTTGTGAATGCGTTTTACGCTCCATTTCATAACATCTTTATATATATATATATATATATATATATATATATATATATATATATATATATATATATATATATATATATGTTCTCTCTAATCAAATCTTTCCACTCTTAGTCATCCCCCACCGTTCTCGTATTATTAAGCATGGATACCGCCAAATGGGTCCCTTGTATACTCATACTCTAATTAGAGCATTGGAGTAGATTCAGAGCATAAAATTTTTTAGAATTAAGTGTTGCTCTTTGTAAGCACCCAATTTCGGGATGCAATTGTGCACGCGTGCGATGAAAGCCTTTATAATGAAAATTTAGTCGAAAATTGACCTCTAGTGCTAAGTTTCACAATTTTAGGCACTAAATTGCAACATTTTTTGGGTTTAATTGTAAAAAATTGAAGTTTACAGGGTTTAGTTGAAAGTAATGCCAATCGGCATTACACAATGCCAGTTGACATTCTGTAATGTCGATCGCAAAAATGTCAGAAAAAAATTATTTTCTCGATTTTTTTAATTATGATTGGTCCAAATTTTAATTTATTTTTAATAAATAAATAAATTTTGATATTTATCTGTCCAGTTGCATCTCTTATGCGTATAATTTTTGAAATTACAATTCTTATCCTATTTGTTTTGAGAGGAGGATTAGAGCTGCCTCTTCTGTGATCACGTAAGTGGTTAGCTAGGGTTAGAATAAGATATAAAAAGAAAAGTTTGGCAAAAAGGAAAGGGGGAGGGGATATTGCGTAAGGAGAGAAAAAAGAGAAAACCCTAATAACTATTGAAAAAAAAGAAGAGTTGATTAAAAAAACATAGAGAGAAAAAAGAGAAGAGAAAAGAAGAAAAAGAGAAAAAAACCTTTTAAAAAAAATACGTTCTTTTTAAGGTCCAAAAATAAAAAAAAAACACAGAGTTAATTTTCTCAAGATGGCGAAATCTCATTCTGAGAGGCATTCAAACAGCATTTGCACATCATCTTTCTTCTACTCCTTTCTTCTTTTTATTATTAATTCTTTCCTTTATATTATTTTATTATTTTTTATTATTTTTGTTTAATTTTCATTATTTTTTTTTCTTTGTTCATTCATTCTAATCTTTTTATTTTTTATTTTTTGTGTTTTATGTTTCTATGATGATGAACACATGATTAAACCAAGGAAAACCCATTGAGTATTCATGAACGAAAACCAAGAATCAGAATCCCAATTTAATTTTTATGTATTTTTTGTTCTATCTAATTTTATTTTTTAGGTTTTGAATTTGTTTAATTTATTTTCTTAAGGGTTGTAATTTTAATTTTATTTTCTTTGTTATTTTTGGATAGATTTTGTAATAGCCCCAATAGTAGGAATAGTGAAACTCTTTAATTTTTTGCACTATTAAAATTAATTAGTAAATTACGTTCATTTGATAAAACCTAATAAAATCAATGGTGGCTTTAGATTAGTTTAGGTTACATGTAATTAAAACTAGGTTAGAAATAACTACATGTATGTTTTTGATTCATTATTTGTTGTAATTTGTTGTTTGGGCTTGTTTGCATGCTTCTATTCTCTTTGGGCCCTAAGCCTACCTTAGGTTCTAACCCATTTAATAAATAGACTTTTAATTAAATTTTTAGGTTTAATTAATTTTAATCAATCTAGTCCCAATTAGATTAATTTAGACTTAGGCCCATTTTTTTTAATAAAAATTAATTTAGACTTACCTCAGCCCATTAAAGCATTTTCTTTTTAAAATAAGTAGATTTAGGATCACTTAATTTAAAATTAAGTAGAATTAAGCCCACTAATTTATTTCCATTTTATTTCTTAAAAGTAATAGATTTAAGCCCACTTTTTAGAATTAAAATAAGTAGACTTAGAATCATTAATTATCTTAAAATATAGGACCATCTTTAGTCCATTTCACTTATAAATAAAAATGTAGAATTAGCTAAACTTTAAAATAAAATTAACATAGTTTAGACCTAGGGACAATGTGCTTCGTATGTATTTTTTACATGCAGTTTTATGACTAGTTTACTCTAAATGGATGATTAATTAGGGTTTAATACAATTGTGTGTAAATAGAGAATAAGATAATTTATAAAGTAATTCTAAATGAACACAAGACTGAAATAAGTTAGTATTCCGCTATTAGAATCTCCTATTGTGGTGCTAGTTTTCTTTTAGAGAATCGAGTACCACCAAAATAATTTGTCCTAATTATTACCCTGGGTGGTGACTCATCATCTCCACGCCTTATCTTTGTGACAATGGTTAGTGTGTTCTTTAAAGCCCTGAGCTCAAACAGTGTCGCGGTTACTAAAATCTTAGGCGCGCTCTAAACCCCATCGTCTACAGTGGTGACTCCACTGGGGATAAGAGATACTGATTCTACTTTTATTCTTTAGAATTATTTCATTAATTATCATTTTATTCTTGCATTCATTCTGCATGTCCTTATTAAACCGATGGCGTTAGTTTATGATTCCATGATTCTACTAGCTTCATGGAGTTGTAAATTGGCTAACCATCACTCTTAGCCTTAACTTGGTTTAAGAGAGATTACCGGGCTCATTTGACCAGAGTCTGTAACCTAAGTTCTAAAGGGGGTTAGTATTCTCTCGAGTTTGTAAAGGATGCGGGGCCCTTTTAACCTTAGCCTGTAACTCAAGTCTTAAAGGAGGGCATCTTGTTAAGGGAACCTTAACTTTTCACCAAACTATAACCACATATAATGGTTTAGTTACCTCTCCTAGGATCTACCCAAATTGCTTGTATGTTTATTGCCATGAGGTATTTTTATCTATAAAAGCCCAGGCCCATACTTTTGAAGCCCACTTGGGCTAATGAAGATTGGGCTAGACCTTTATACCTAGAAATAATGTTTATATGCTTTAATATTTTAAGAAGATTTAGCATACGCATCGATTCTTGATATCCTATATTGATATTAAGGCCAAGACTAAAAATCCTAGAAAAAGAGACTTACCATTGAACACGTGTGTGGGAGGAATAAGGTTAGAAGGATGAATGTTGTACACTTGATTGATACTTAGTATTTGCTACTTGTTGCATAGCATGTGCATCATGCATACATGCATTTCATCCATCACACTAACATTTTATTTTGCAACCATCATAGATTCACTAAGTCTTCTCATATTTGGAGATGGAAAGGTAGCAGACTAAGAAGAACAGATTTGAGTCCTAAGGCCATAACAAAAGAAATCCTACACATACTGGAGAAGAGTTTTATCAATCTGCTTTACTTAGAAGCTGAACCAACCACACCTGAACCTATAGACATGGAACAACAACAAGGAGAGAACTAGACTTTATAAGACATTAAGGGAACTTTGATGGATGACATGAGGGCTATGATGCAAGATGAACTAAGACAGACTTTATCTAGATTAATGCAACCCGCTGTTGCTATCATACCACCACCTATAATTGATTAACCACCTGCTACTGTAGCTATCCCACTTGTTGCAGATGCTCCACCTGTTGCCAATAATGTTGGGGGGCAACTTATTGCTAGAAACCCACCTACTATTGGTGTGAAGCTTGAGGATATTGAGAACTACATGATAGAAAGGCAAAGAGAGAATCACTTGAACTAGTATAAGACCATGAGTCCAAGTAGATATAAGCGTTGACCTAGAAAATGTCCAAAATGGAAGAGCTGCTTAGAGGACAAGGCATGGGATATTCATTTAACTTTGATGATATGTTGCTAACGGAGGGTAATAAACTACTTGAGATGTTCAAAATGCCTCAGCTGCAGAAGTTTGATGGAACTGGAGATCCTAGGATTCATCTCAGTTAGTACACAATAACTATGAGCATTACTAAGGCCCTATTAGAAGTGATCACTAGGTTATTTGTATTGTCTTTAGAGGGAATGGCTGTAAACTGGTATCATGGGTTAGAAAAGTCTATCAGCACTGACTGGAAAGAACTATGTACTGCTTTTTTGAAATATTATGATTATAATAACACTAGATTGAAAGTGTCCATTAGGGATTTAGAATTAACCAAACATAATCCTAATGAATCATTTTCGGATTTTCTGATAAGATTCATGAACAAGGCAAGATTAATGAAAAATAAGTTGGCTGAGAAAGATCAGGTTAGGATGATAGTCCTAATGTGTCACCTAATTTGATTGAGAGATTGCAAATGATGAATCCTAAAACATTTATAGACCTATATTATGATGGTTTGAAAGCTGAAGAGATTGATAGTGAGAAGAAGAAAAGTTTTAGAAGTACAGGACCAGAAACTACCTAACTGGGGGCACACAACAATGGAGCATTAGCCGAATTATGGAAGTGTATGCTGTTCAACAACCAAGGAGATTCTCCAATTTTAACCAACCACTTTTAAAAGTCCTAGAGCACTTAATGCAAAAGGGCTTACTTCTACCTTTACTTATTCCGAACCCACCAAACCCAAACACCCTAGGCTATAACCCAAACAAGCACTACCAATTCCTTCAAAACCTCAAACACTCCATGGATAACTGCATCCTCCTTAAACATGAAATCCAAAACCTTATAGATTTTAGAAAAATCATAGACCCTAAAAACCCAAGCACTAGAAATAATTCTTTCCCAAACTATCGAAATGTATTACCCCCAGCTACCATGATGATTAACTCAGGAGTTAGTAAAGAAGAAGTGCTAAGCTCCTTTGAGGACCTAGACTTTAAAACCAATGAAAAATCTCCTAATGCCCCCAAAGATATGGAAAGAGCATAAGACTTATTGGGTCAGCCTTCAGGTAAGTTCGACTATAAGGTGTTTTATACTTAACCACCTTTTTTTTAACATACCTTTCGAGTTAAATGTGCCTACAGAATGGGCTGATGAGTTTAATGATGAGAAACTGCTAGACAAGAAAGAAAAATGCATATTTGAGGTATAGGAAGATGAAGTCATAGAGATAATTAGCAAAAAGATGCAAGAATAATTATTATGTCAGCTGCCTCAAAGACAACCGCTATGATACTCAGCATCCTTAGCATCTAGAATAGGAAATAAAATTTCTTATTGTCTTATTTGAATAAAATTTTAGTTTCTATTTTGTTTTAGTGATCAATGATATAAATTATGATCATGATTACTTATGTAATGTACATCCTAATGTAACTATGCATTATGATATTGATTGCATCTGCATGCTTGACATAAATTCAATTCAATTAGATTCACTCAGCATGGACACAAATGCAAATTCAAAGAACATATATATATATATATATATATATATATATATATTATCACATGATGTAACTTCTGAAGATAGGAAATTTAAGGAAAAAATAAAAAGAATGAAAAAAAGGAGAAGAAAAAAAGGAGAGAAAAAAAGAATAATAAGGTACAAATTAAAGAGAAAAAATTCATAACTGGCTGATAATAGGAGTTGTATCATGTGATGTAATAAATGTTCTCATTTTTGCCCTAATGAATGATTAAAATTGAATTTAAAATTTTGTTCAAATATCGCATATTTGTCTTTATCATATTGCATAAGTATCTGAGTGGAAGGACAATATATAATAAAAGCTAAATTAAAGCTATGAGATCACTATTTTAGTTATGTTTTCTTTTTTGCCACCCCTTTTGTAATTTTCCTTTTAAGCCTAGCGTCCCCCTATACCTTGAGAATTCAGGTGGCTTAGTAACTTGCATTGCAACCTATACCTTATAACTATCATAAATTATTACATCAACATCAAGCCTCATATTCTGCTCAAGAATTCTTTAAGTGCAAGTCTAGTTGATTTCATTATCAAGAACTTGCTTCAATCAGTTTGTCCACTCCTCTGCATCTTCAATACATGAGACTACAACTAGTAGGGTTAGTAAGATAGAGGGTCAACAACAACAGTGACCAAACCGAGTCTCTTGCACACATGAAGAAAAAGACTGCTAGAATGAATTCAAAATGAAGTTGGGGGCAAAGTGTAACTTTGGGGCAGCTTGGGGGTAAAATAGTAAATACAACACTATAAAGTTAGTGAAAAAGATCTCAAGGTAGAAAGGAGTAAACTACAAGCATACAAATACATTAGTTATGATATAGCAAAAGCAATAACAAAAAGAAAAGTTCAATAGTGCATCGGTCAATCACAAGCTCTAGTGTAAAGCCATGGACCCCACTCACTAGCTTGGTCATCAGTCCGATGAGCTGTATCAAAAACTCTGACATTATAAGTACTAACAATGAAGCATCCAGTGCTTAAATCTACAAGCTGTTGATGAGGCACGTCATTCTTATACTCCAAGCTACAAACATAGCTTTGTTCTAAACAGAAGAACTATTAGGATCATGCATGTCATACATAACATGCACACACTTACATACATTTGTTGTGAAATACTTGCTTTACATAATAAAGTCTTTGAGCCTAGGCAAGATTGTGCAAACATTTTGCTACTAACATTCAAGATTAGTGTTGTAAAAGCGTAGAAAGGTAGTCAGAATGTTCACATGTGAAGCATCTGAAGGAAAAAATGTAACACTATTCAGGTGAACCTAATGCTCAATGGGACTTTAGATCATATAAGCCCAATTAATTATGGGCCCATCTAGTAAAGGAATATCACTGACAGTGATATTTGTGAAAGCATCATCCTGACGACCTCAAAAAGCTGGATAGGACGTTCATGCTCCTCAAACTCAATATCCATCTCCATAGTCTCATCGGGAGCATTATATGGAATATCTCTCCATAACAGTTATACCAGTATAGGGTATGAAATATGGTGATGAGAAGGTTCAATATGTCATCAATACATTCATCGGCCTTACAAAAGGGAAGAACGCACTCAAAACTTAAAATGAATGCACTTTGGAAAATTATTTAATAATGAAATAAGATCTCTAACTCCTGAACTTTTTTGTAGGAGATGTCAAGAATAGGAATGAAGCCCTCTACCATAATATTAATGGAATGGCAGAAAGACAAATTCAACCCTAGGCCATGAATTCAATGATGGAGTATCATGACCTTATGATAAGAGACATCATCATCATAATCAAAAGGGAAGAATGCAAAAGAATAACATTGCATTTGGACAAAATCTCTTCACTTATAAATAGACCATACTAACTTATGGTAACTTATGCAGGGAAAAAACAAAACAATGAAGAAGGGGAAGAGAACAGATACATCAATAAGAGTGGGTAAGATAGCAAATGCTAAACCCTCACCAAGATAATAAAGGGAAGTAACAGAACTCTATTTTATAATAAGGGACAATCTCAATCATAAAATTCACAAATTGAAAGTAAATTCATCCACTTCAAGAGATCGTGTACGAAAAGCCTATCTTATGACCTTTGATTATAATGGCTTTTTTTTTATTAGCCTTGTGGAATTTAGATGATTAGTTAATGACTTTGTGTTGAGAGTTTATAAATTGTAATCAATCTAATACTTGCTTCACACCCAAACGAGGGGAAGAATAAGCAAAGACAAAATCTATGGACTTTCAGTATAAATTGCTTGAATTTCAAAGTATCATTTTAGTCTTTTGAATAATAAATGTGCATATAATCTACTCCAATGCTAAAAAATGAGTATGAGTATAAATCCCTCAATGGTATCCACATCGAGTGAAATAAGAAAGGCAGGGGAACACTAAGAGGAGAATTAAAATAAGAGCAAGCATAATTTATTCCAATGCTAAAAAATGAGTAAGAGTATCAACGTGAACCTCTGGCAGTATCCACGCCGAGTAATATAAGAAAGGTAAGGGAATACTAAAAGAGGACCCATGTAAAAAAAACCTGCTTTATTTACTCCAATGCTCTGTAAGAGTATGAGTATCCAAAGGACCTTTCCAATGGTATCCATGCTGAGTAATATGAGAAAGGTGGGGGAATACTCAAATAAGGAAGAAAAGCACAAAAATAATTCAAAGACTATTTTGATACTCAGAATTCAATCTTTTTATACTCAATTTCCATAAGTTTTGTTTAGCAAATTCCCCCTAAAATTAGGTGTGGAAGTAAGCTCTTCATTTGGTAAAAGATATGCTCTCAGCATAAGATGGTTAACGATGCCCCTGACCTTTGCAAATGGTGAATAAATGACAGTAATGAAAATAAAAAATAGTGAGATTCATTGAGTGCATGCTATCTCATGATAAAGTGATGAATTTTCTCATAAATTTTCAATATGATAATGTACTTTTATACATTCATCATGATTGAAACTAACTTCAACAAGTCTGCAGGAATTGTAAATCCAAAAGGAAGTGCACCCAACTTGTAGAGTTGGTTAACACAGAAAAATTCAAAGTTAATCAGCAAAAATGCTAATCAATCAGCATAAAGAATTTGAAGCATTCGACTCAAACAACCAAAGATAAAAATCATGAGTAGTTATGGACTGTAGCATCAAAGGTGAGCAATTAAAGGATTGTAGTCAATTTGCAAGAAATTATGGGTTGCAACATCATCAGTGAGCAGTTATGGACTGTAGCATCATTAAAGGCGAGTAATGAAAAGATTGTAGTCAATTTGCAAGCAATTATAGGTTGTAGCATCATTAGCGAGTAGTTATGGACTGCAGTATTATTAAAGGCGAGCAATCATCAAAGGCAAGTAATAAAAAGGTTACAGCTAATTGTGAGCAATTATGGACTACAACATCATTGGTGAGCAACGAAAGGGTTACAGCTAATCCCGAGCAGTTATGGACTGTAGCATCATCGATGAGTAACGAAAGGGTTATAGTTAATTGCGAGCAGTTATGGACTGCAGCAACATCAGTGAGCAATGAAAGGGTTGTAGTTAATCATAAGAAGTTATGGACTGCAACATCATCAATGAGTAACAAAAGGATTGCAGCTAATTGCGAGCAATTATGGATTGTAGCATAATCATATAAAAGAAATCAATACTACACGACCGAGTGTAGTGTATTTCAATTCAGACTATACGATCGACTATAGTCAACATTGTACAACTGAGTACAATGTACTTCTTTCATTAAAATTATTCTAACATGAATTTTTAAATCTTTTAATCTACCAGACACTACACAATAGTTATGGTATTATTGCTAGATGTTCCACAGGAGCTATAGCATGTTCTCAAATAACAAATTGCTAAACATCCCATAATGAGTATAGCAAGAATCATTACATATATTTCATTAAACATCTCACAGGGAATATAATGAAATCCATTGTCACTAGACGTCCCAAAGGGAATATAGTGCAGTTCACCAGACACTACACAGTAGTTATGGTATTATTGCTAGATGTTCCACATGAGCTATAACATGTTTTCAAATCATGAAATGCTAAACATCCCACAGGGATATATAGTGAAACTCATTTGCATATATCTCACTAGACGTTCTACAAGAAATATAGTGAAGCATGCTAAACCTAGCATATTGCTTAAAAATTGCTTAGTAATTTAAGCATCAGCATGTCAATTAGGATACAATCAAGTATCGTAATTCTTTCTTTTGAAATTGTATGCTACTATTGCTTAGCCATAATTTTTCAAGCAAACAACAATAAAGGGGGGCAACTGTAAGCACCCAATTTCGGGATGCACTTGTGCACGTGTGCGATGAAAGCCTCTATGATGAAAATTTAGTAAAAAATTGACCTATAGTGTTAAGTTTTGTGATTTCAAGGACTAAATTGCAACATTCTTTAGGTTTATTTATAAAAAATTAAAGTTTTTAGGGTTAATTTGAAAGTAATGTTGATCGGCATTACAGAATGCGAATCAACACTACATAATGCCAATTGGCATTATACAATGCCGATCGATATTACATAATGCCGATTAGCATTACGATCAGCATTACATAATGCCGATCGACATTACACAATGCCAGTCGACATTTGGTAATGCTGAGGTGTAAAAATGTCAAAAAAAATTATTTTCTCAATTTTTTAAATTGTGATTTAAAAAATTGGCATTATGTAATGCCAATCGACATTACACAATGCCAAGACGCAAAAATGTCAGAAAAAAATTATTTTCTCAATTTTTTAAATTATGATTGGTCCAAATTTTAATTTATTTTTAATAAATAAATTAATTTTAATTTTTATCTGTCCAGTACGTGTCTTTTACGCATATAATTTTTGAAATTAAAATTCTTATCTTGTTTGTTTTGAGAGGAGGATCAGAGCTGCCTCTTCTGTGATCACGTAAGTTGTTAGCTAGGATTAGAACAACATATGAAAAGAAAAGTTTGGCAGAAAAAAAGGGGGAGGGGAGACTACATAAAGAGAGAAAAAAGAGAAAAAGCTAATAGCTATTGCAAAAAAAAAAAAAGAGTTGATTGAAAAAACACAGAGAGAAAAAAGAGAAGAGAAAAGAAGAAAAAGAGAAAAAAATCTTTTAAAAAAATGTTCTTTTCAAGGTCCAGAAATAAAAAAAACATAGAATTAATTTTTTCAAGACGATGAAATTTCATTCTAAAAGGAATTCAAATAGCATATGCATAACATCCTTCTTCTACTCCTTTCTTCTTTTTATTATTAATTCTTTCCTTTATATTATTTTATTATTTTATTGTTTTTTTGGTTTAATTTTCATTATTTAATTTTCTTTGTTCATTCATTCTAATCTTTTTTTTATTCTATGTGTTTTATGTTTCTATGATGATGAACACATGATTAAACCAAGGAAAACCCATGGAGAATCCATAAACGAAAACCAAGAATTAGGATCCCAATCTAATTCTTATGTATTTTTTGTATTTTTTTTATCTAATTTATTTTTTAGGTTTTGAATTTGTTTAATTTATTTTCTTAAGGGTTGTAATTTTAATTTTATTTTCTTTGTTATTTTTGGGTAGATTTTGTAATAGCCCTGATAGTGGGAATAGTGAAACTCTTTAATTTTGTGCACTATTTAAATTAATTAGTAAATTAGGTTCATTTGTTAAAACCCTAATAAAATCAATGGTGGCTTTAAATTAATTTAGGTTGCATGTAATTAAAATTAGGTTAGAAATCACTGAATGTATGTTTTTGATTCATTATTTGTTTTAATTTGTTATTTGGGCTTGTTTGCATGTTTTTATTCTCTTTGGGCCCCAAGATCACATTAAGTTCTAACCCATTGAATAAATAGGCTTTTAATTGAACTTTTAGGTTTAATTAATTTTAATCAATTTAGGCCCAATTAGATTAATTTAGACTTAGCTCAGCCCATTAAAGTGTTTTCTTTTTAAAATAAATAGCTCTAGGATCACTTAATTTAAAATTAAGTAGATTTAAGCCCACTAATTTTTTTCTATTTTATTTCTTAAAATTAATAAATTTAAGCCCACTTTTTAGAATTAAAACAAGTAGACTTAGGCTCATTAATTATCTTAAAATGTAGGACCATCTTTATTCCATTTCATTTGTAAATAAAAATGTAGAATTAGCTAAACTTTAAAATAAAATTAACATAGTTTAGACCTAGCAACGATGCACTTCGTATGCATTTTTTACATGCAATTTTATGACTAGTTTGCTTTAGGGCTAGATGGATGTGTAATTAGGGTTTAATAAAATTGTGTGTAAATAGAGAATAAGATAGTAATTCTAAATGAACACAAGACTGAAAGAAGTTAGTATTCCATTCCTAGAATCTCTTGGTTGTGGTGTTAGCTTTCTTTTAGAGAATCAAGTACCACTAAAATGATTTGTCCCAGTTATTACCCTAGGTGGTGACTCCTCATCTCCACGCCTTGTCTTTTTGATAATGGTTAGTGTATTCTCCAGAGTCCTATGCTCAAACAGTGTCGCAGCTGCTAAAATCTTGAGCGCGCTAAACCTCACCATTTGCACTTTTACTTGAGAAAAGAGAGATTTTTTTAGAGTTATAAACTAGTAAGCATCCTCTCCTAAAATCATACGCAAATTCAATCTTGAAGCTCATACTTAGGTTATAAAAACTAAATTTTTCACACATAATGACCATGTACAACTATCTTAATTAATAAACTATTCAATAATTCGATAATTGAATTAAAACTACACACTTATACACTACTATTCTCAAATTGCAATTGAGCATCAATTTTGCAAAACAAGTCAATAAAAAGTTTTAAGGATAAACTAAACAAAAATATGGGGAAACTGAGTTGAAGATTAATGAATGTTGAATAATTACCTAATATAGATATTATATTTTTTTATTACTGAATGAATAAAATAAAAACTAAATGACATGCAAAAATAAAATAGAAACCCTCCCCCACACTAGTGACGTCATTGTCCCCAATGACGAAACAAATGCAAAAAGTAGAAAATAAAAGGAAAAGTTAAAAGAGGAATAAAAAAGAGGAATACTGCCTTGAAACTTGTAGCCATCCGAGATCACGAAAGGAGTAGAAAATAAAAGAGCTAGAAATCAGTATCCAAAATACAAACCAAACAGTTAAGCGCTTAACATCCTTAAATAAAATAAAGAAAAGAAAGAAAAGAAACCAATATTAAACACCTGAAGAAAAACAAGGAAAGAAAAGAAAAATAATAAAACTAGAGAACATCAATCATCTATAGGAGCAACATCGTCATGAGTAGGATCAAAAGGAGTAGGAGTGGCCGAAGTCGATCTGGGAAAAATAGGGCATGGAGGCAAAGGAACACCCTGTTATTGACATAAGATGGAAAGGCCATTAATAACCCAATGAAGTAGCTAGGTATGATACTGAATTATAGCCTCAACATGTGAAGGATAAGAGCATGATGAACCCATGGCAGGAGAGGAAAGTGGAGGAGCTTGATTATTGAGAGGCTCATTATCACCTAACTCAGTAGGATTTGCTACCAAAATGTACTGCCCATCTCAAATCTTAACTAAATGAATTTTTCTCATCACAATGAAATTAAATGGATGCGTGTCGCAGACGTGAGTGAGATTAGTCAACTTATCAAAAACTCGTAAAGTCTTAGCTAGGTGAGTAATATAAGAACCTCCACACAATGCACCTTTTTTTCTTAGACATACCATCCATGTAAAGAGCAAACCCATGGAATAAATAAGGTATGAGAACTTTATTAAAACATCTTAAGTAAAATAAATCCTGAAGTGAAACAACTTTGATGCTCTCTCAATGACCACAAATGGTAAAGGCTATAAGTCGATGCAAGTATCACAATTCAGGATGAGTAAAATTTATGCTTTTACTTATACTAGGATTATAAAGTTGTTGAGCCCCAACATGTGTAATTTCTCTCCAGTATTCATTAGGGCTAGCATTCCCAAGAGTAATTGCACCATGTTGAATCTCTTCACTTTGAATGAAGTTAGAATCATAAAAAACATAATGCATAGCAAATTCATTGAGGGAATGGGAAAATTGTCCTCTTAGGGGAAACTTAAAAAAACCCACTTTATCAAAGTTAACAAGTATGGTCTTTTCCATTGAAAAAGTAAACAAAAACTCAATAAAAGGCTCATGAAAAATAGGTTCTTCTATTGTCATAAACTTATCCCACTTTGATCTAACAATCATCCCTAACACCAATTCATTCAAGCCTGTGGTTACTAAATCATCTAACATAATATAGAAAGAAGGATGAATGGGGAGAGAAATCAAAGAGTCATACCTTTCTCTATGGTCATGGTGGAAAAATTTTAGTAAAGGATGAAGTAGGTTGTCTTGGTTTTGGCTTTGGTTATTATGGCATGATGAAGATAGGGCTACTAGCGGCAAAATGGTAAGGTGCGAATCATGAGGAGGTGGCAGAGAAATGGCTATACGAGGGGGTTTCTTTGATGGAGCAGCTTTCTTACCACTTAATTTTGGCTTCCCTATATGAGAAATGGAAAGGAAAAATTATAGTCTAAGTAAGGTCAAAAAGGAAGAATTTGGGAAGAAAAGAGAAAGAGTTATAAAAGAAGAAAATAATTATGAGAAAGAAAAAGAAAGGAAACAAGAATGGTGAGAGTGATGGTGTAATAATCTGAATTTTATTTGTATTTTATTATATTTTCCACTACTTTTCTTTTCCCTCCCCTCCCCTCCTTTTCTTTCCTTTTATTTTCTTTTTCTCCATTCTTTCTTTTTTTCTCTCCTTCCCATTTTCTTTCTTCTTGTCTTTTGGTTTGAATAGCCACCATTGCGCACCACCACGCCACCAGAAGCATGCCGAACCACCCTCTTCATGCCATCACCCCTCTGTCCGCCACACCTAATTGCAGCAGCCGTCGTTCGATCATCCTCTTCGCGTGATCTCTTGGTTTGGCTAGAAAGTGGGAGTGAAGACTGGTGCAATTCCCGCAAGCATTCCAGCCAAGCTTAGGCTCAAATCAAAGCTCTTGACTCGAGCTTCGATGATCCTTGATCAATTTTGAGAAATTCAACCAGTAATAACTCCAATTTCTCAGATTTTAATTTTGGGTATTTTTTTTAATTGTGAATTTGAATGTCAATTTGATTTTATTTGATATTGGTTCTTTAGAACAAATTAATATGGATGTTGTAAGGTTTCTGAAAATAATTTTTATGAATTTTTTTGATTTCCTAGGGTCTCGGGTTCTTGTTCACGACACTTTTCTTGAGCTCGGAGAATTTTTATATTTTTAATAAATTCTACTAATTATTTTAAGCAACTTTGGTTAAAGAAGTTTATTAAAATTATGTACTGAATTTTTATTATAAATTTCTAAATGTTTATGTTGAAAATAAATTTTTGGAAAAATTAGTATAAATTAGTAAATTTTATATTTTAATTGAAAGTATTGTGAGTTATTATGTTTTGGATAATTTTTGAGTAATAAATAGTATTAAAATAATTTTTATGAATTAATTCCTATTTCTAGCTAATGATTAGTAATTATAGGAATAATATCCAAATAAAAATTGTATTTATGATTTTTAAGATTTAAATGAGTTTTTGGTTTCTTAATTATATAATTGAATAATTTAAATGGTTATCGGTAATTAAATGCTATTTGATTTCAAAAATTAGAATAATGGATTTTATAATTAATTTTATAATTAATGTGTATTTTAATATTTATTTTGTAAATAAAAATTTTTTGCATTTATTGTGTAAGTAAATTAATTTTGGTATTTAAATGGAAATTTTATTGTATATAAATTGTGATTTGTGAAATTGGTTCTCAATTAGGCATAAAGTGTAGTTCGGGGGCCCAACCCAAGATTTGGAATTGTTATTGGTATTTGAAGTATTTTTCTATGCAATTGACTATACTTTTGTAGAGAGATATTCGTTTTACAGAGGAGATTCTATTGAATTTTTGATAGATTTCTCGTAAAACGTGACATTAGGTCGAGTTTAGTAGAGTCATATTCTTAATTGAGTCTCTCTTTAGAAATCTAGAATTTATAGGATTTCTATTTTAATTTTATTTTTTATTATCTCTTTTAGTTAGTCGTGCCTCTAATCGAGTCGATAGGTCAGGGTCGAGAGCGACTGCGTATAGGAGTGCATTTAACCTGTAAGTTAATAACTGAACTGTGTGTATGATATTTTATATTAAAATATAAATTCATTGAGTATGATAAAAGGGGAGAATTTAATAAAATAAATATATTATTATAAAAAAATATATACTTGCATTAAATTCTTGGATTAAATTCTCCTATTATTTGCTATGGGTATATAAGTATGTTTATATTAAATTTTGATATGATTGGTTAATTGTTATTTTATTTTATTTTATTGTAATCTTCCTCGTTTTATTTACTTTTATTTATTTAAAAATGAACTACGGCAGAACCGGCTACCTAATAGGTTTCATTAGGACCGTGTGCACACCGGTAGGATTGAGAGGGAGTGTTGGTGGTTATAAGGCTCAGTGATGCTTTGATCTTGGGCATGATTTTGTGAGATTGTATATAAAGCTCCATGATGCTGTACTCTTGGGCGTGATTTATAATTTATTAGGGCCAGTAGCTCGGTGATGCTTTGCTCTTGGGAATCGCTAGTAAATATTGGTTTAAGTGATTTAACTACGACTGGTAGCTTGGTGGAAGCTTTGCTCTCAAGAATCAACAATCTTTGGATTATAAGAGAGCTGAGAGGCCATTAGAATTGTGGACTAGGGTTCTACCTAATTTTTTTATGAAAATGATTTAAGAAAGTTTATTATATTTATATAGTATTTTATGGTTTCAAATACTTTATTTTGGTAAAAGAGGATTTCAATAAATCAAATGTTTTAAATTTATAAATTATAAATTATATATTTTCATAAATATATTTTTAAAGGAGATTTTCACACTACATACATGTCTTTTATTAACTTACTCAGTGAGGTCTGACTTGCCTCAATTATTTTTTTTAGGATCTTGGGAGTCTTTAGTTAGTCCACTTACTTTACGCCAAGTTTTTTCTTCTCCGACTATTCTATATAGGTCTATATGACATGTATAATTATTATGTATTTGAGATCTAGAACACTGCATTAGTAGTAGTAAATTGTTGTGTTATATTTTATGGATTATTACATGTATTAAAGATTTGTATTAATGTTGATTATTATGTTTCTTCAAAGATTGGTTTAGATATTATGTTATTTGTTTTATTTATTTTATTTAAACATTTCATTTAATCATTGCTTATATTTTATTGTAAATTTTCTTTAAAGCTTACTATGAGTTTTAGAAGCCTTATGCTTTCCCATTCTGTAGTGTCGGTCACATGCCATTAGATTCGGGTTGTGACAGATGGTTGATGAAAACGTGAGGAAGAAAAAAAAAGTAACATGGGAAATTGAAAAAGCCATCTGGGATGGGACATGACATGGACATGCCATGGGAAAATCCTTAGAAAGTTTGGAAAATGAATTTTTTTGAAAAGTTAAAATTGAAAAAAATAATAATAAAATAAAAGAAAATGAAAATTAAAGCAATGAACACACAACTAAATTACGCATGAATTCTTGAAAATTAAGAACAAACTATATAAAGCAAAAAATAGGAATTGCATATAAATGTATAGATTGAAAAATTATGTCCAAAATTTGAATTTTAATCAAATTTATCAAAATTCATGCAATCTCTAAATAAAATTGAATAATGCTCATTAATAATCATGAAAGTAATCCCCAAAAAAAATTAAGTACAATAAATTTTAACAAACCTACTAAATACCTAAAACAAAAATTAATAAAATATAAAGTAAGCTAAGATAAAACAAAATAAAAGTGGTTGTGTGTGCATGTGAGAGGAAGAAAAATAATAATAAAAAATAATAATAATAGTAAAGGAACAAATAAGAAAAGAAAAAAAACAAAAAAGGTAAAAGAAAGAAACGGAAAAGAAAAAAAATGGTGCCTAGTTGGGCTTTGTAAGCCCAATAACCAAAGTAAGACATTGAGATTAAAAATGGGAGTGTTGGGCATTCTCACTTTCCATTACACAATACGGTGGAAGACACGACTTCCACATGGCCGTGGCAAATTGATTTTTTTTTTTTATATGAAAGCCCACAAAAATAAAAACACCCAAAAAAGTAGTAATAATAATAATAATAATAATAATAATAATAATAATAATAATAATAGTAAAATAAAAGGCATGTAAGGAAAAATAAATAAATTCTAACAGACCTACTAAACAAAAATTAATAAAATATTAATAAAAGTGGATATGTGTGTAAGTATATAATAATAATAATAATAATAATAATAATAATAATAATAATAATAATAATAATAATAATAATAATAATAATAATAATAAAGAAAGAAAGAAAGAAAGAAAGAAATCAATGAAAGAAAAAAATGAAAAAAATAAAATAAAAAATTGGTGTTTAGCACCACAATTTCAACACCACATTTCAACATGGCATGTCTTTAAAATGAAATGGGAAAGGACATGACATGGGATGACGTGTTGAATGGTTTAGTGGATACTATGTGACAAGCCATGATAAATTTAGCAAAGCAAGAGTTTGAGGTAGGATTTTGCCAATCAATGTACACGGCTTCAAGAAAATGTGACACAGGGACAATCTTCTTAAGAACGTAATTTATGGCACATGACATGTAAATGCCGTGGTCAATATTATGCCGAAATGTTAGGGACGTGACATGACATGATCATGTCATGTCTTATCTCGTGTGGTGTTCTATACAATCGAGAGAAGGTTCACATGACATGGTGAAACCGTGATCCTTACCGTGCGATAATTTGGACTAAAAAATAAATAAAGAAGCAAACATACATGACATGATTAAACCGTGTGTGAAACCATGATGAAAACTGTGTTCTAAAAACAACATAATGCGTATATTGATTCGTACCTGGGCACAACATGCTTGATCCCATGAGGTGTTGAAAATATCCCATTCACTAACTTTGGGAGCCTCTTTTACTATGCAATATGAACCTAAATAAAGGAATGAAAAATTTTAAAATAAATAAAAATAAAAATAAAAATAAATAAAAAAATAAAAAATATATATAATTAGGAAAATAAAAATAAAAAGAGAGATAAAATTGAAAATAAGAATTATTGGGTTGCCTCTTAATTAGCGCTAGTTTAAGGTCTTTTAGCTTGATCGAACCATGGTGCTATCAGCTTGGGTTAATGAATGCACAAGTTACACTCTTAAGACTCTCCTTGTCAGTGTGATAAGGCTTGAGATGTTGTCCATTAACTTTGAAAGTTCATTTACGTTGTTGATGAGTTCAACTGCTCCATGAGGAAAGAGTTATTTAATTTGGAAAGGACCATACCATCTTGATTTGAGTTTGCCTAGAAAAAGCTTCAATCTAGAGTTAAAAAGAACCACGAAGTCCCATTCCTTAAGTTCATTTTTCTATAAACACTTGTCATGCCACCTCTTTATCCTTTCTTTATAGATTATGGCATTCTCATATGCATTTACCTTGAATTCTTCAAGCTCATTCAATTGAAGAAGTCTGTTTGCACCAACCTTTTCTAAATCAAAGTTCAGGAACCTTGTAGGCCAAAATGCCATGTGTTCTAGCTTGATGGGAAGGTGACATGACTTCCCAAAGACCAAGCGAAAAGGTAAAGTCCCAATTGGAGTTTTGAAGGCTGTTATGTATGCCTAGAGTGCATCATCCAAATGTGTAGACCAATCCTTGCATGAAGCATTGACTGTTTTTTCCAATATGCTCTTTAATTCTTGATTTGAAATCTCCACTTGACCATTTATTTGAGGATGGTACGGTGTAGCCACTTTATGCTTTACCTCATAATTTTTAAGAAGGCTCTCGATCTGTGGTTGCAAAAGTGAGAGCCACCATCACTAATTAAAGATCTATAGGTTCTGAAATGAATGAATATGTTCCTTTAAAGGAACTTAGTGACCACCTTAGCATCATTGGTTGATGAAGCAATTGCTTCAACCCATTTGGATATGTAATCAACTCTAACCAAGATGTATTTATTTCCATAGGAGCTTGGAAATGGACCCATAAAGTCAATTCCCTATACATAAAAAAGTTCAATCTCCATGATGTTTGTAAGTGGCATCTCGTTGCATTGGCTTATGTTCCCCATCCTTTGACAATAATTAAATTTAAGCATAAATTCTCTAGCATCTTTGAAAAGAGAAGGCCAATAGAATCCACTTTGGAGCACTTTTGCTGTTGTCTTAGTTGAGCTTGTATGCCCCCCACACTCAAGTGAATGATAATGGGTAAGAACTCTTAAGATTTCACTATCTGGAACATATCTCCATATTAACCCATCTCTATATCTCTTGAATAGATAAGGTAAATCCCAAAAGTATTGCTTCACATCCTAAAAGAATTTCTTCTTTTGATAGTAGTCAAGATTAGAGGGGAAGGATACCATATGCTAGATAATTCATTAAATCAATATACCATGGAATATTCTCCTGAATTTTCATAAGTTGTTCACCCAAAAGATCAAGAATAATTATTGGAATATTCTTGTGGACTCCCCCTTGATTAGACGATAAAAAGTTTGGGTGGTTATGCCATCCCAGATTGTATGTGTTTGAGTAGGAGTTTCCTTGGTTCCTTTAAAAGTTTTTTAGAGCATTGAGTTGCTCTATGGATTGATCTTGAGAAGCAAGACTTCCTTAGTACTCAATAGTTAAGTTTCCTCCTCCACAAAACTCACAAGAATAAAAAGACATTGGATTTGATGCTTTGGTGGTAGCTTCAAGTTTATTGGTGAGCATGTTAATTTTGGCATTAAGAATATTCCACCTATCCAACTCATGCAAACCTGTGATTTTCCTTAGGGCACTTCTTTCTCTTTGCCATTGGTAGTTATTGGATGCTATAGTCTCAAGAAGATTGTAGGCATCTTCAGGTGTCTTACTCATGAATGAACCTTAAGTGGTAGCATCAATTGTAATTCTCATTGACTCGGTGAGTCCTTGATAAAAGGTTTGAATGAGTAGCCATTGTGGAACTCCATGGTGAGGACATTGATGTTGAAAATCCTTGAACCACTCCCATGCTTCATATAAAGATTCACCATGGTATTGAGTGAAACTTATAATCTCTTGCCTGAATTTTGCTGTTTTGGCTAGTGGAAAATATTTGCCTAAGAATGCCTTTGACAATGTGTCCCATGTGGTAATAGATTGTGATACTTGGGGGTGCAACTATAGTTTGGTCTTATCCCTTAGAGAGAAAGGGAATAACCTCAACTTTATTGCATCATGACTAGCCCTATTCATTTTGAAAGTGTCACAAATCTCTAAAAACTGAGCTAAATTGGCATTAGGATCTTCGCTTAGAGACCTCTAAATTAGAACTATGAAACCATTTGAATAATTACTGGTTTGATTTCAAAAGTGTTGGCTTCAACAGTAGGCTTCACAATGCTATTATGGGTGTCTCCTAGATTAGGCATTATGTACTTTTAAAAAGAACAAATCCTTGTTGGTTGTGCCGCTTGATCTTTAGCCATCTTTCGCTTGTCTTTCTCACACTTTTCCTTTCGATTTTTCTTACACAATTTCTTGATTTCAAGGTTGATCTTTTATAAGTTTGTCCCCTTAGATAAAGTGTTCATAAACTAGCAAAAATCGCCTAAAAAATCAATAAGTAAAACAAGTAAGATTAAAAGAAAAAAATACTAGTCTAAGAAAAGAAAAAATTAAATTAATATTAATATTGCCAGTCCCCGGCAATGGCGCTAAAAACTTATTGTATTCAAAACCTATAAGCGCACAGATCGTGATTGTAGTATAAAAGATATTGTTCCCATGAGAACTGTATATTAATTACTATTATTTTTACTTATATTCTCAACTAGTAAATTAAATAAAATAATATTGCAAATTTAATATAAATAAAGCAAAAGAATTAAACTATAATCAAATGATAAAAAGCTTAGAGCTTAGGTTTAGTTTCACTATTCTAATATGATCATGAAAACATTCAAATACAAAATACATTGACTTCAGTTAAGGGTAGTTATTCTAAAATACCTAAAGAATCTCTCAAGTTCAATTAAGCATGCAAGGATTAAAGTTTAACCTACTCTCATGGTTAAGAAGTTAATCTAAATTCATTAAGTTCCTTAACAATTAATCTACCATTATAGACCCATGCCTACTTTTATGGTTCCTCATAGTTGAGAAAGTCATATTAAAGTTAAGAATTGTTGATTGATAAATAAAAAATTTAGGGCAATGATGAAACTCAGGAAAAACTTAAGGATGATAAATGAAAATTAGTATTATTTAGACTGTTGTTATCTTTTATTTATAAATAGTACAATAGTATTTTATTTTACAATTATAATAAAACAAAGGCATAATTCATAAATGGTCCCCTGTACTTAGGGGTGAGCATTGGGCGGGTTCAAATGGTTCAGGTGGTTTTCGATGGAAATCGATCAGTTTATTATACTCATAAAATGCAATCGACCTATGGCTTCATAATAATCGAACCAATGAGTCGAACATTTGAAAATGTTGGGTATTTGTCAGATGAAAAGATTGGGTTTTGGCCTTTAAATTAGGCCTATTTTTTAATGGACCGTAACAAAAAAAATATAAAGTTCACCATATTTTTGTAGCGCTATAATGGGCCAAACCCATGTTTTACAATGACTATGGCCTAAACAAGGCATAAAAGGCTAAGTATAAGTACAAAAAATATTAAGTAATAATTACATTTAAATATTACTAATAATTTCAAAATAATCACATTTGATTTGCTTCCATTATTGGCAATATCAAATGTAAGCTTCCATAGATACAAAAAATCAAAGTAATTTGCTTGCTGTGTCAACAAAAATCCAGACAGTAAACTCATTAAATACAATATGTATTATATAAAGTTCATAAGCCATTTAGCCTCCTCATCGCATTAGCATCAATTGATAGTAGGACACTGCCTCATTCTGGGTTTGTGTCACCTATAAAAGTAAAGAAATAAATAGCCTGCATTGTATAATAACCATGCTAGACAAAGAGAAGTCATTAGTGGTCTATAATAGGAAGAATATTAAACACAACAATCAATAGAAATTCAGATATATAAATATTATATAGCTATAACAGTTATCAAAGGCTCAGATAAAAAGGTTGATTCAATTCGAAAAAAGGTAATATAGATACAATCCTGGTGGCATTATTAAACTACCACTAAGGGATTCATTTTGTATCCTTTAATTGGTCATACAGAATGATGGAAGCTTCCTCATCGCCTTAATGCTTGTTATATAGGAGCCAACAACTGCAACTTGTTCATATATGACTAGTTGGTCACATTACTCATAACCAGAGTTACCAACTACAAATTGGTCACAAGTGACTAGTTGGTCACATTGCTCATAATTAAACCATAAAATAGAACCAAGAGAAGTAAGTAGAGCATAGTAGCAAAAAATAGTCAGCAGCAGAGGCATATAAATTATAAAAGCAATAAATATAAAGGGAGAGGTAAGTTTCATAAAATTTCCCAGATTACAATTTTAAAAAGCAAATGCTTATGACTGTAAAGGACTAATACTATATTGACCAAGTTATGCCAAGTGACATAAAGGCATAAATGAGAAACTACCAAGTAATTTAATTTTCATAAAATAAATTAATAAAAAATATTATAATAGGGAGGCAAACCTTTCTTTAAGTTTGTAAGGTCATCTAGTGCCTCCCCTATTGAGATTGGATTATTAGATTATCTCATCCAATCCTGAGTATATATGAGTGTTTCAACTACCTTATGAGTTAAAGAGCTTTTAAATGAATCAAACCCTCGTCCCTCACTGCTAAAAGCACATTCAAAAGCAATAGTTGAGATTGGGACTACTAGGACATCCTTGGCCATTCGAGAAAGGATTGGGAATGTTTGGGAATTCAGTTTCCACTACCTCAGTACATTAAAAGATACCTCTTCATCAATGATAGATTCACTTAAATACATCTTAAGCTTTGACTACTTGCTTCTATATGACCAACTCTCCAACTTGTGCTTCTTAAATTTTGCTTTCAATATAGAACCACCCTTTGTAGAAGTAGAATTATCAATAGCAGAAGCAGATAGAATTATCAATAACAGAAGCAGATTGACTACTTTCATAAGGAACAGGTAATTTTCTATCATAGCCAGCATCAATAGATGCATAAGAGCAAACATTGACCTCAAATAACTTAAAAATAGATGATTTCACAATATAAAATAAGCTGCCACCAGATTCTGGCCCATACATTTGGGTTAAAGAGATTTTCATGTATTCAAGCTTGCTTTTTGGATCCAAGATATTGGCATAGAAAATCAAGAAATTGATTTTGGGATCCCCTTAATATTTATCAAACTAACTTTTCATATTAAAGTATATAAAAATTTGGCTTTTATCATCGGATTGCTTATACTCATCCAGAGTATAATAAAGGTAAAATTTTTTTGTAAAAAATGAGTTTGCAGTCATATAGTATGAACTAGATATTCAAAGAGTCATTTAATAGGATTTCTCTAAGAACTGCAGTATTTTAGACATATAATGCCAATCTAAAATATCTGGAACTTCATAATTTAAATCAGTCCTAAAAGATTATTCATTTTCCTTATATTTTTCAAATACTTTTTTATATATACAAGTAGTTTTTAGCGTTAGGTATGTTGAATTCCACCTAGTTGGCACATCTAAAGAAAATGATGCTTTTGACTTAACACTAACTAAATCAGCAAATTCCCTAAACTTTCTTAGTTTTAATGGTGAATTTTTTTTATATCTAACTACTTCCCTCACCTTTTTCACAAAAACACCAACATCTTTTAACCCATATTGTACAATTAGATTCACAATATGTGCACAATATCTAACATGTACATATTTAGCCATAACAGGACTGGTACCCTAAGATAACATTTTTAAAAAAAAATGACAAAGCAGTGTCATTATTAGAAGCATTATCCATTATAACTGTGAACTTATTCTTAATTCTCCACTCTAGTAAGTAGTTTTCCAATGCCTTGGCAATTTAATCACCTTTATATGAGCTAACATACATAAAAGACAATATATTTTTTTATGGAGCTTCCACTCATCATCCACAAAATGTGTTGTTATGCATATATAATTCATTCTTTGTATTGAAGTCCATGAATCGGTTGTCAAACTAACTCTTTTACAATGTTCTCTAAATTTTTTTTAAGTTTCAACCTTTCTTCCATATACAAAGTAAGGTAGTCTCGACTCACAGTCCATCTAGAAGGGATTTTAAATTTAGGGCAACACACAGACATAAACTTTTTAAAACCCTCCCCTTCAACAAATTTAAATGGCAATTCATCTATAATTATCATTTTAGAAAGTTTGTTCCTAATCAATTCCTGGTCAAATATCCATGTTCCTAAAACACCTATATTTTCAGAAGCATCAACATTAGAAACACTATTTTTAAGTGTCAACATGGATTGCCTAATGTTTTACTATGAGGGAATTTAGTGCAAGTTAACATATGGTTTCTTAAGGATGAGGTGCCATGCTTTTTAGGTTGAGCATTAAGTTTTTTAGCATAGTATATGTATTTACCTTTTTGTGTCACCCTAGAAGCATCTTTCACCCTCTCAAAATGCTTCCACACTATACTTCTGACATCAATCTCTTTCCGTTTCTTAAAGGCATCATCATCAGGGACCTACTAAGCTTCCACCTCTTTAGCAGTATTAGTCTGACCAGTTGGTATTTCTAAAGCACCAATAGCATTGGTAGATGCCATACAATAACAAAATATTGAAAAAAAAACATTAGGAGTTATTGATATAAAAAAAATACATGTATAAAAAAATTATTAAATCAATAATAAACCAGAATCATAATGCATACAGACCTTTATAATTCAGGCCTTTGGAATTGAGTAAACGTTTAAAGCTTCCACCTTTTAACAATCAATTTAAATCCACCAGTGATAGAATTTTAGCTCCATGTAATTGCTTCCACCTTTCATGTTCTGTTGATTTTATCAACAAAATTATTAAATTTATCAACTTTAGGGACCCAAAGACAAATAAAACAAAAATCAACAGAACTATTAAATTTATCAACTTTAGGGACCTAGAGACAAATAAAACAAACCATCAGAAAGCACCAAAAAATGAAATAAAATTTATTTTAATAAATAGGATCTATAAAAATCATTCTCATATCAACATATTGGTTTTAGGTGCAAGTAATATACACAAAACAACCAAAAAAATAATAAGACTCATAAAAGATTAATAAATTTACAAATCATAAAAAACATGTAAGAATCCAATTTGATCACAAAGGATAGTTTTTTAATCTAAAAAATAACCAAAAGAAATCATCACAACATATGCATAGATCTCACATAGTCACCAATTTTATAAAATAATATTTGTTATTATAAAAAAATGACACAAATAAATCACAACCCCTTTTTGATATTATTTTTAGACACACACAGTCAAAAAAATTATTAAATATAAAAAAATAACACAAATATGTCACCATTAAAAAAAGTCACATACACATATTAAAAAAGTAAAATGTAACAGTACATCGATCAACAATCATATTAAAAAAATCAAAGTATGAATAACAAAAAAGGCTAATACAAAGTCAGTCAGGATCACAGATATTTAAAAAATGATTTTTTAAAACAAATATTGAACAACAATGAACAAAATGTAACATACATGGAAAAAAAATCAACGACACCGCATGATAATGAGATTCCACTACCAGATGCATAAGAGAAATGATAAATGGATATCTATCACTGAGAGTTTTAAACTACAAAAATATATATATATATATATATATATATATATATATATATATATATATATATATATATACAAAGGCCTAAAAACTACTGAAGAGAGCAATTTCAGAACATAGAGATGGAGACTTGAGAGTTGAGAGGGTTAGAGGCGACCTAAGGGACAAAGAAAATGAATGACAAAGAGGGTTGTGCCTGTTATAAAGATAAAGATATGGAGATAAGGGGCTGTGAGAATGAGAGAAGGATATAGAGAATTAAAGGGTCATGCGGTGCCAGGAGAGGAGAAATGAATTTAGTGTTAGAGTTATTTACTTTAGGATATATATATATACACCGTTTATGGTAATAGAAATTCAAAAATTCGAACGGTTCAGGTTTCACAAAATCATTATTGAACCGTCACGTGGTACCCAATGATTTCCTCCTTGAACTTACTGACCCGCCAAAATTCCCGACTTGAGCTGAACCAGTCACTTTCTTCAATTCAATTCAGACCGAAAATTTCAATCTAGTCGGGTATTGCTCACCCTTACCTTTACTTATCATTTTGTTATCAGTTTGACACATAAACTTATAGTTTTGCCATTTTGACATCTGAATTTGACTAAAATGCACTAGTTTGCACTAATATGATGACATAATGCATCTACCAGCCCTTGTACTTATCACTTTTTGTTAGTTTGACACCTCTTGTAGTTTTTGGTCAGTCAAACTATTATGATGTGACACTTGCTGATTTTCTATTCCATGCCACGTATGCTGACAAGAGTTTCAAAATTACATTTTAGCCAGGTTCAGGTCTCGAAATGACAAAACTATTAGTTGAATTGTCAAACTAACAAAAAGTGACAAGTAGAGGAGATCATATATGTATTATGCCTAAAACAAAAGAACCATGGAACATACAATGAAAAAGCCTTTTTAATGATTGTATTAAAAGGAGGGAAATCCTGTGGTTATTTTGATTTTTAGTTTTATTTTATTTTATTTTAATTACCATTGGATGACATTGTATTTCATCATCTAATGGTCCTTAGAAATCAAAGGAACCATATAATGCATATTAAAAAGATATAACTTAGTCATTTACTAAGTGGGGGCAATTTGCAATTTTTTAATGTTCAATTTTATTTATCTAAAATAAACTAATTTATGACAAAAAATTATTATTTGATTAATATATACATTTTATTTAAATATATTAGGATTAGGAAAAAGTTGTAAATTATGAAGTTGTAAGCCTAATAGGATTAGGAAAGAACTTATTATAGTAATTATAGTTTATACAAAAATATTTATAACTAGAAACTTGATCATTTATTTTTATTATATAAACAATGACGAATTCAATTATTTGAATTCACATGCAATATATATAGATAAAGGTGAAAATATTAAAATCCAATTTATTTATTTAAATTTAGGGCAATGATCAAACTGAGGGAAAAACTTAAGGACGATAAATGAAAATTAGCATTTTTTGGACTGTTGTTATATCTTATTTATAAACAGTACAATAGCGTTTTATTGAATTCTAGAAAAATGAAGATTATAATGTAGATAAATTAATTAAAATTTACCAATTATATAATTACTTAACATTGAGATATTTTTATTCTATAATAATTTTTTATTTTAATTATGTGAATAGCAACATGTTTAATTATTAAAATTCATGTACATATAACCAAATAAGATGTGGATGAGTTGACATGACACTTTTTTAGTTTAATCAAAGATTTCTGGTTTGAACTCTAAGTATGCAGCTATTAGATATTTACGTTTTTTAAAATTTTTTCTGAGTTGAATCTGAATTAATAAGAATTTACGGAATAATAAATATTAGATACATCAAATGCAAAAATTTATGTACATATGAGTGAATAATTAGTAAATTAAAATAAACAAACTTCAATGCGAAAGTAACATATTATGTTTCTCATTTATTTATGGTTTGACTTTCACTGTGGGAATATTATATCTGATTTTCTTTTTTATTTTGGGTAGCTATATTAGTCGGTTAAGGAAAATCTTTCAACAACCTTACCGATAGAAGGCAAAAGATGAATTCAAGGCCTTCTTATTTGATGGCTTAGATTGCGTAAACTTGGATCAAGAAGGTGGAAGCTTGGGGAGATCAAAACTCTCGACTTGAGAGCACGTCGAAGTATGTTTAGATACACGACAAAAATTTGATTGATACTTATTTTATACCGTCTGAATCGATTCATTCACATTAAATTTTATCACATCGGTAAAAAAAACTGTGATAAACTTTTAGAAGAAAGAAGAGCATTTGAATCTGAATCTCTTATGATACTTGCCACAACACCATGAATATTAAAGGCAATTGAAAGAAAAAAAAAAAAAATCTGATTTTCACTCTCTCTTAAAAAGGAAGGCTATATATAAAATATATAAACCTTACGAAGTTTTTTTTTTTTAATTAAGCCAACGTCTCCATATTGAGGAATTATATATATATAACATTTGTATTTAAAAAATTTAATATTTTTCTTAACATTTAGAAGTTTGTGGTTTAATTTTACTTATATTTTAATACAATATTTAATAATATTATTAAAAATATATGATCTAATGTTGAAATAATATGGAGCTTGAATAGTAAAATTATTTATTAAGTAATATAACATTCAATTAAAAAAATAAACTCATAAAAAATCTATTTTTTTAGAAATAAAATGGAATAATTATTAAAATAAATTTATAATATTTTTAAAACTATCCAAGTAGTTATATTGATGATAAATCACATGTAAAACATTTTTATTATCGAAAAGTGCTGTTATATTATTTTTTTTTGTTTGAACCATTGGTAAGAGCTCAATAGATTCTAATTAATTCGGTTCAATCCGAGCAGAACTACAAGGGTGGCAAAGGTCTCCCAATAACTAATTCATCGTGACTACATACACTAAGATTCGAACCCAAGACCTTACTTGAGGGGAAATGTTATATTAAGATTTTATTATTAAATAATGGTGACATTAGTTAATAGGGCATTGAAGTATTTGAAAATGAAAGCACATACCTCTAAATATCAAGAAAAAAACTACAAGCTTTTAAGTGAAAATACATCTCACCACAAGATACTTTTTTGTACTTATCCCTTAATTTTTTTAGTCCATGCTTATCTCCTTACGAGGCCAAATTGTATTCATGAATGCCATGCCTAAACTAATCTCTATCAAATGTTGATGTCTAACTCATATTTCAAAGATAAAAAAAGAAAGAAAGAGGGAATAATATGTGAGAAGGTGAATGAGAGATAAAACTTTTTTCTTTAGTTTTTTCTCCTTTCCTTTCCCTAATATGAGCTACACATTAAATTATGAGAGTTATTATGTGTATAATCATCATTAGTTTGTATAGGAAAATGAAAACATTTATATAATAATAGTTATTGATACCCCATATGATATTTAACTTGGATAAAGAAATTAATCCCTAAAGACAAAGGGATACTTAAACTACTCAGGGACTTGTACCCACAAGTAGTATTTGTATCAACTTGGGACAAGGAATCCTAAGTCAATAGGGATAATGATTCCAATAAATAAGGAATCATAATCTTATAAGTCTATATGTATTTTTCTGTATATATACTCTATATATGTCTTGAATATTATTCAGCATTCTTTTACCATTCTTTAGACCTTTGCTAACTTAAGCATTAGAGTGTTTGTGGGGACATCCCCACCCTCTGACCTTGTTGTTTTTGTAGAAGCATGTGTAGTATTCAAAGGAGAACCTAATTTAAGTTATCAAGTGGCGACGTTTATGGGGATCCACCTTTGAATCCTAAAAATATGATTTTATACAAACCTAAAGTATCTATTTGAAATGAAGTTGCCATGGATCTTAGCTCGACTTTATAAACTCATGAACCTTTTACAGGAATCAACACTACAACCTAAGCCATCAAAATTCCCATCAATATGCCAAACTAACCTCAAACAATTTAACCAAACATCTTTACTCCACCTCCTCAAACCCAAAATCCAAACACTTTATTAACCATTGGCTCTTTTCCTTACTTTGCACCTTTACAACACATAAGCAGACCAGTTCCATCCATACCCTTCATAAGCCTACCAGAATTCCCTACTCTTTTTGTAACATTGGAACTTAACCTCATAACTCCCCCATCTCATTTAACTCTATAGGATAAAGGAGCTCTGAATAGTAGATTGAAAAAACAACTGCATGCTTTAACCCGAGACAATCCTCAAGGAGAGTTTTTAGGACTAATGAACTCAACTTTACTTGAAAAAGAATTTGGAGATTCAAGAATAATAAAACTTAGAGGTAATAACACAAAGGAACAATCACTAGATAAAATTAGGTCTAGTTCCAACATTCCAGCATTGGAAGAATAAAAAATTAGTCATTCAATAAAAGAAGTAATAGAGAAAGCTCGGATGACATTAAATGAAGAAGATGAATGTATCTTGGAGGGAAGCATCCCCAATAATAAAATTATAAAGATAAAGATCCCACAAAAGTTTAAGGTTCCTCAGTTAGACTTGTATGATGGGACCAGAGACCTAATTACTCACGTTTCCTCCTTTAGAACTAAGATGATGCTCCAAAATGTTAATGATGCTATCATATGCCGAGTCTTCCTAAGCAGTCTCATAAAAACAACTAAGAAGTGGTTTTGAAAGAGTCCTAGAGGGGGGGGGGTGAATAGGACTATCAAATAAAAATAGGAAATTAAAGGAATTCTTTGCAAAAATTGAGTAAGAGTTGAGAAGGAAGAATGAAGAACACAAATATTTAAGGAGTTCGGATTCAACAATAATCCTATGTGTCCACCTAACTTATCCCCAAGTTAGGATTTTTTAATCACCCATAATCTTATTCACAAGATTGAGAATACACAAGAGTTTTATGGCTCACTCTTACAACTTTACAACTTGAGTTTTCAAGGCTCACTCAAAAACCAAATTACAAGTGTTTTCAAGGCTCACACTAAAACTAAATTCCCAAGTGTTTTAATGGCTAAACACTTAAACCAATTCCTTTAGAATATAATCTCACTTCCCGTTTTCTAAACCTAGAAAATAGAAGAATAAGAATGTCTATTCTAATCACTCACTAAATCTCACAAGAATTATACACAAAGAATTGTTTAAAGGAAAATTTAAGAGCTCAATTGAATGTATAAGAAAATAATGAATGATAAATAAGTTTTCTTCTTCTTTCAATTGAATTCTAAGTTTTGTTTATATAGAAAAACACTTAAAAATATAGTTTTTGGATGTATCAATCATGTCTCCAATGTTTATAATTGATTTTGAATCAATTCTTGGACTTTTGGCAACTCAAAGGATGCTTATGGGTGGTTCACAAATGAATAATGCTCGTGAGGAGGGAAAATATATCCATTGCATTCAAATTTTCCCATTGGATGCTATCAGAGGTCTGCTCATGAGCAGGTCATGAGCACTCACACTCGTGAGGGTACTGCTAGTTTTTGGCAAAAACATGCTCCAAAGGCTCCATTCAAGGACAGCTCATGACCACTTCGAAAGATGCTCATGAATGGGACTAAATAAGATCAATTCAGCTAAAACATTCTCCATAAAAGTTGTAGATAATTTTCTTATATTTCCATAAAACTTTGAATAACATCAATTAGACATCTGTAGCTCAAGATATTACTGAAATATCAAGAGCTATGCAAACTGAAATGTAAGCTACATATACTGACTTTGATTGAAGATTTTCATACTCAAATGAACTTCGATTTTGATAATCAAGCTCAATTTAGAAAGCTTAAGATGCCTACTTCAAAAGTGAAGAAGCTCATTTTCTCGTTTAAGAGCTCTAAATATGTCAAAAGTCTTCTTCAATCTCAGAGGTTCAATCAGCCCGAAAAGTCACTATTCATCCAAAAGTGTATATGCTTGGTATATGTTTGGTATATAATTCCCTACACACTTAATTGAAATTATTAGTATAAAAATTATTTTTCAAAGTCCAAAATTAGGAGTTTGGTCATTCAAATGGTCAACAATGTCCCCCTTTTTGGCTTTGACAACCAATTTTAAAAGATAATAAATAATATGTGTGTATGTGTAAAAAAATTGAATAACATGTATAAGCATGTTAAATTAAAATAGCTCCCCTTTTTAAATTAAATAGATTCAAAATGAGAAAATATTTTTCTCCCCCTTAACATGTACATAAATTCAATATTTATCATGTATCAGAGCATATAAATAAATGAATTATCATAGCATGTATAAGGGTTTAACAAATATATTCCTTTAACAAAATATATTTCTTTATTTTTCCTCCTTCTTAGACATGATAAGAAATATAAATAAATTTTATTATCCTTCTTGTTAAAAAAAGTTATCAAGAACATGGCCTAACATAACAAATGATGATAACATGATTATTAAAAAAATGTTAGACAACATGAAGGAAATAATTTCAAACATATATGCATATAGTGCTACTATAATGCATCACAAAATAGTATATATGCTATATTCAAACATCAAATGATCATGTAGAGTTTAACTAGTCAATCAATCATACATAATCATGTGGTACTTAACATATCTTAAGCAAAATTATTTATCCCCTAAGCACATAGCTTCTTCTCCCCCTTTGTCAAAGACAAAAAGAAAAGAGAGAGATATAAGGGGAAATAGACCTAAGGGCGCCAAAAACACTAGAGGGAATAAAAGATCAAGAACCAAAACAATGAAAGCAAAGATACTCAAGTTTATAAAATTCATGTCATTTTCAAAGATAAAAACCATTCCCAAGAAGAATTTATACATGAATATAAATTTTGCAGGTATAAGCATAATTGATAGTCATGCATAAATAAAAAATTCATGTCATATATAAACAAAGTAAGCAAAACAAGGCTTAATTTGAAGGACAAAATTAGCCACACTTACGTTGTTACTATGCATGCAAAAAAATTTTTGTGAAATAAATTCAAACAATTTTCTCCCCTTATTTCAATGAATTTAAAAAATTGATATTAAGGACACACTATCACATAGTTATGTGATTTACATAAACACATCTTTGGAAAAAAAAGTTTCTCCCTTAAAAGAAATTAACTAAGTACGCATGCAAACTCAATTATTCGTCCTCCTTTGTCAAAATGCAAAGATAGACCAAATCTTAAAAAAAAATGTCCATGCATTATCAAATATCAAAATAATTCCTAAGTAGAATTTATACATTAATAAATTAAACATTAATTATGCATGTAAAAACATAATAAAAAATATTCATGTGTAAACACAAAAAAAAAAAAGACAAACTCAAATATTTTTCCCTTTTATAAAAATGCAAATAAAATTACATTAAAAAAAAAAGTTACAATGATATTAAAATACCAATTGTAAACAATACATAAAACTAATAGCTCATGTCTTATATCCAAAAAATATCCAGAAAATAAACTGAGCGAAAACTGACATAAAATGAATTAAAAAATAGACTAACATCTCAAAACTTAGATACGAAAAGTATACTGAAAATAAACCAAACAGAAACTGGCATAAAATGAATTAAATAAATAGACTAACAGCTCAAAACTTAGATACAAAAATAATACTAAAAATTAACCAAACAAAAACTAGCATAAAAACACACAAAAAACATTTAAAAAATTTTGTTAAGGAGAAAGAATATTAAAATAATTAATTAATTGAATTTAACTCAATAATTTATTATTAATTTGCAAAATAGGAGGGCATTTAAAAAAAAATTGAATGAATCCACACAAATTCAATTCAAATAAAATTAATTCAAAGATCATGCAAATGGGAAATACAATATATCATGTATATGAAGTAAATTTGCTCAAGCAATTACTTTTAAAACAAAATATATACATGATGCTGAAAATAATTTTTTTTTAAAGCACATTATCACATAAGAATCCAAACATCAATTCATCAATTTAACAAGTGATCAAGACAAGCTTAAGCCATTAATCATACCAAGTTCATGCTTAATAAAATTCAGTCTTTCCTCACAAAGAGGCTTGGTAAAGATGTCTGCTAATTGATGATTAGTATCAATAAAATCAAGAAAAATATCACCATTTTGCACATGATCATGCAAGAAATGATGTCTAATGTCAATATGCTTAGTTCTAGAATGCTGAATGGGATTTTTACTAAGGTTTATAGCACTTGTATTATCATACTTAATTGGAATGTGATTAATATCAATGCCATAGTCCAAAAGTTGTTATTTTTGCCATAGAACTTGGGTGCAACAACAACTAGCCGCCATATATTCTGCTTTAGTGGTGGACAAGGCACTAGAAACTTATTTCTTACTAAACCAAGAAACTAAGCAATTTCCTAAAATTTGACAAGTTCCAGAAGTGCTTTATAGTAGGCTACTGACAAAATCAGTATCAAAATAACTAATCAAGTCAAAGAAAGAACTCCTAGGATACCAAAGTCTTAAATGCATTGTACCACGAAGATATTTAAAAATTCTTTTAATTTTATTCAAATGAGACTTTTTAAGACTTGATTGAAATCTAGCACATAAGTAAGTAGCAAATATAATATCGGGTCTACTAGCGGTTAAATAAAGAAGGGATTCGATCATACCTCTAAATCGCTTTTCATCAACTGATTTGTGATTCTCATCCTTGTTGAGTTTGGTTGTGGTACTCATTGGAGTTTTGCTTGTTTTAGCTCCATCCATTCCAAACTTCTTGAGAATGTCCTTTGCATATTTCATTTGATTGATGAAAATCCTATATTTACATTGCTTAATTTGAAGTCTAAGAAAGAACTTGAGTTCTCCCATCATACTCATCTTAAATTCTCCTTGCATTAGCTTAGAAAATTCCTCACATAAGCAATGGTTAGTAGCACTGAAAATAATATCATCAACATAAATTTGAACAATTAATAAATCAAGCTTGGATTTCTTTATGAAAAGAGTTCTGTCAACCTTTTGTTTAAAGAAACCTTTCTCTAGTAAAAAGTTACTCAATCTTTCATACCAAGCTCTTGGAGCTTATTTCAATCCATACAATGATTTTGAAAATTTAAAAACATGATTTGGAGAGTTAAAATTTTCAAACCTGGAGGTTGTTCAACATGTACCTCCTCTTCGATAAAGCCATTTAAAAATGCACTTTTAACGTCCATTTGATAAAGTTTAAAATCCATGTTTAATGTAAATGCAAGTAACATCCTAATAGCTTTTAACCTTGCAACGGGGACAAAGGTTTCATCATAATCATTTCCTTCCTCTTGATTATAACCTTTAACTACTAGTATAGCTTTGTTCCTAGTTATGACACCTTGTTCATTCATCTTATTTCTAAACACCCATTTGGTGACAATAATAGGATGATGTTTAGATCTAGGAACCAAGGTCTAAACCTTGTTTCTCTCAAATTGATTTAACTCTTCTTGCATAGAAAGGACCCAAAATTCATCACTCAAAGCATCATTAACATTTTTGGGTTCAATTTGAGAATTGAAAGCTAAATTGACAATAGACTTGAGTTTAGATCTAGTGGCTACCCCTTTTTTAGTGTCACCCATAATAAGATCTTGAGGGTGAGCTTTCTTGAATTGCCAATCCTTTTGAAGTTCATCCTTTAAGGTAGGTTGAGGCATCTCTTCATTTTCCTTTTTGCTTGGATCTTCAAGTTCCAAAGGTTTACTAGCATTTTCTTCTTGTGATTCCACAATCTCATTGTCACCTACAAGATCATCAATATTACAAACATCCTTTCTAGGATCAAGTGAGTTTGATTCATTAAATACCACATGCATTGACTCTTTAACTACTAGAGTTCTCTTGTTAAAAACCCTATATGCTTTGCTAGAGATGGAATAGCCTAGGAAAATTCCTTCATCGGCTTTGGAATCAAATTGTTCAAGATTATCCTTGGTGTTCAATATAAAGCACTTGCATCCAAATACTCTTAGATATGAGATTTTGGGTTTTCTATTGTTCTATAGCCCATAAGATGTTTTATTTAAAATTGGTCTTTTGAAAACTCGGTTTGAAATATAACAAGATGTGTTAACGACTTTCACCTAAAAGTATAGATGCAAATTATACTCATGAAGCATTGTTCTAGCCATTTCCACAAGACTTTTATTTTTCCTTTCAACTACCCCATTTTATTGAGGAGTTTTAGGAGATGAAAATGTGTGAGAAATACCATTTTCTTTAAAATAGTTTTTGAAAAATTCATTTTCAAATTCGATTCCATGATCACTTTTAATAGATGAAACATAAAATCCTTTTTTTTTTTTTAACTCTTTTTGAAAAATTTTCAAAAGCTTTAAATGCATCATTTTTATAAGCAAAAAAACACACCCAAGTGTATCTAGAGTAGTCATCAACCAATATATAAGCATAGTGCATTCCACTAAGACTAACAACTCTAGTTGGTCCAAATAAATCCATATGTATAAGTTCAAGTAGTCTAGAAGTGGACACTACATTTTTTAGCTTAAATGAAGACTTAGATTGTTTTCCCTTTTGAAAAGCATCACAAGTTTTATCCTTAGTGAATTTAAGCTTAGGTAAACTAATCACAAATTCATGTTTACAAAGATCATTCAAAAGCTCAAAATTTGCATGTCCTAACCTTCTATGCCATGTCCATATGTCATGGGAAATTGACATTAAGAATTTTATGTCTTTGTTATCAATTTTATTCAAATTAATAATATAAACATTATCTACTCTTTCACCACTAAAAATTACTTTGTCTTCATCAAGACTACTAACAAAGCAATTTCTAGGATAGAAAGTCACCTTATTTCCCATATCACATAATTGACTTATACTTAGCAAATTATGTTTAAGACCATCAACAAGCAACACATGATGTATAGATAAGGATTGAGGATTACCTATTTCTCCAATGCTAGTAATTTTTCCTTTTGCATTATCACCAAAAGTAATGTGTCCTCCATCCTTAGCATCAAGTTTGTTGAATTGCTCCTTGTCTCCCATCATATGCCTTGACATCCACTATCGAGATACCACTTGCTTTTTGTTCTTGTGGATTTCAAGCACACCTAAATAAAACATTTTAAATGCTCTTTTGAACCCAAACCTTTCTTGGTATAGGTTGGTTAGTTTCAAGATAATCCAAAGGAAGTAAATTCATGTGTAGTTTTCTATAGAAGCACACATTATTAGTATGTCCTTTGATCATGCAATATGAGCATACAATATTTTCAAATTTGTTTCTCCTAGGATGGTATGCTTTCCTAGTGTATGCAACATGCCTTTGGTGTTGTGTGTATCTCTTATTATTTTGTGACATTGAGTGAGACATACATTGGCAATGGTGATGAATATTTCAATAAGTTTGTGCAATATTTTTATGTGCATTATGTTGTGCATCATGCCTATTATAATTATGTCTAGTGTACATATAAGCATGCTTAGGTTGAGGTGCTCTAGTTTGAGCCTTACCTCTTTTTGTTAATGAAGGGTTAATCTTATAAGACTTTGCCTTGCTATTTAACACATGAGATTTTTTAGCTTTGAAAGCTTGAATCTCATTTGAGGTTGAAGGAGTAGAATCATGTGAAGCTTTAACAAAAGTAATATGTGATGAGGATGATGAAGACATTCCATTTATATATCCAATTCCATGGGTATCTCCATGAATTTTTAAGAGTCAAGAAGACTATCTAAAGTTTCTTTTCCTCTCTTAAACTTAGCATTGGATTTTTTTAATTCTAAGACTTCCTTAGAAAGCTTATGATTTTCATCATTTGCTTTCTTAAGTCAATTTCCAAAGAATTAGAAGATTTAGCATTACTAACTAGTTTTTCATTTGGTACAACAAGTTTAGCAAAATTAATTTTTAAATATTCAAAATCCTTATTTATACTAGCTAACTCATATTTATATTATTTCTTCTTAGATAACAAACTTTTTCATTTAGCAAGTAATTTGCTCACAATAGAGCTCTCATCATCATCATCATCATCATCATCATCATAATATTCATCACAATCGTCAAAGGAAGAATAAAAAGTGGAAGGTACCTCATTTTCATTTTCAATGCCCATGAAGCAAAGATTGGCAACTTCTTGTTGTTCCTCTTCCTCTTCGAATTTGGAGGAATCATCCCAAGTAGCTTTGAATGCCTTCTTCTTATCTTTTGTTCCTTTGCTTTTGAATTTGATTTTAGGACATTCACTTCTAATGTGTCCTAGTTTCTTGCATTCATAGCAAGTAACCTCTTTTGTTTTCTTCCTCCTATCTCCTTTAAAATTCTTGTTGAAGTCCCTTGTTCTTGAGAAATTTTTCTTTCTTAAGAACTTCTTGAAGTTTCTAGTGAGCATGGCAATGTCACCATCTTCATCACTAGAATCTTTGATGCTTTCCTCTTCATTATCTTCTTGAAGAGATTTTAGAGTAACACTCTTTTTCTTTTCTTCTTTCTCTTCTTGTTCTTCACCTCTTTGCTTGATGGTGAGCTCATATGTTAAAAGGTTACCAATGAGCACATCGATTGATAGAATAGAGAGGTCATGAGCTTCCTCAATTGAGGTAACACAAGATTCCCAATCCTTCTTATATAGGATTCTTAAAATCTTGTTGTTTACCTCTTTCTTGGAGACATGTTTTCCAAGTTTCTTAAGGGTTGTGAGGAGAGCATTGAGATGGTTTGTCATCTCCATAATTGATTCTTGAGGCTTCATTTTAAAGAGTTCATATTCATACATATGAAGTTGAACCTTCTTGCTTCTTACTTGAATGTTGCCTTCATAGTGATTCTCTAAGGTCTCCCACATTTCTTTAGCTGAAGTGCAATGTTGAAGCTTACCTCCTTCTTCTCTTGTCATGGAGAAGACTAGAGTAATCATAGCCTTTTTATTTTTATGATTTTCTTCCTTTTGATCAACACTCCATTGGCTTCTTGCAAGTAGTTATCACACCATCAATGATGGTTATAGGCGGTTCCCAACCTCTTAGGAAAATATCCCAAAGTTTGATGGAATCACAATCAAGATATAATTCTATTTTGAATTTTCAATGTGGATAGTCATTACCATCAAAGAATGGTCTAGGAGAAGAGATGTTTTGAGATTCACTCCCTATGATCTTGTATTCTAGCAATGAAGTACCTAGAATTCAAGCTCTGATACTAATTGAAAGAGTCCTAGAGGGGGGGGGGGGTGAATAGGACTATATAAAAAAAGGAAATTAAAGGAATTCTTTACAAGAATTAAGTAAGACTTGAGAAGGAAGAATGAAGAACACAAATATTTAAGGAGTTTGGATTCAACAATAATCCTATGTCTCCACTTAACTTATCCCCAAGTTAGAATTTTTTAATCACCCACAATCTTATTCACAAGATTGAGAATACACAAGAGTTTTATGGATCACTCTTACAACCTTACAACTTGAGTTTTCAAGGCTCACTCAAAAACCAAATTACAAGTGTTTTCAAGGCTCACACTAAAACTAAATTCCCAAGTGTTTTAATGGCTAAACACTTAAATCAATCCCTTTAGAATAGAATCTCACTTCCCATTTCTAAACCCAGAAAATAGAAGAATAAGAATGTCTATTCTAATCACTCACTAAATCTCATAAGAGTTATACACAAAGAATTGTTTAAAGGAAAGTTTAAGAGCTCAATTGAATGTTTAAGAAAATAATGAATGATAAACAAGTTTTCTTCTTCTTTTAATTGAATTTTAAGTTGTGTTTATATAGAAAAACACTTAAAAATATAGGTTCTGGATGTATTAATCATGTCTCCAACATTTATAATTAATTTTGAATCAATTCTTGGACTTTTGGCAGCTTAAAGGATGCTCACGGGCGGCTCACGAGTGAACAATGCTCGTGAGGTGGAAAAATATATCTGTTGCATTCAAATTTTCCCATTGGATGCTATCAGAGGTCTACTCATGAGCACTCATGCTCGTGAGGGGTACTACCAATTTTTGGCAAAAACATGCTCCAAAGGCTCCATTCAAGGACAACTCGTGATCACTTCGAAAGATGCTCGTCAACGGGATTGAAGACGATCAAAACAGCTAAAATGTTCTGCATAAAAGTTATAGTTAATTGTCTTAGATTTCCATAAAAATTATAATCACCTCAATTGGACATCTGTATCTTAAGATATTACTAAAATACCAAGAACTATGAAAACTAAAATGCAAGCTACATATGCTGACTTCGACTGAAGATTTGCATACTCAAATGAACTTTGATTTTGATAATCAAGCTCAATTTAGAAAGATTAAGATGTCTAATTAAAAAGTTAAGAAGCTCATTTTCTCATTTAAGAGCTCTAAATTTGTCAAAAGTCTTCTTCAATCTTAGAGGTTCAATCAGCCCGAAAAGTCACTATTCATCCAAAAGTGTATATGCATGGTATATGTTTGGTATATAATTCCCTACACACTTAATTGAAATTATTAGTATAAAAATTGTTTGTTAAAGTCCAAAATTAGGAGTTTGATCATGCAAATGGTCAACAGGTTCCACAAGTTGCCAAACAATTCTATCGCATATTTTGAGATATTGGTTGAGTAGTTTAGAGCTTGATTTATCACAAACATTCCTCTAATGAAGAGTATAAATAACCTCTAAATGTGCAAGCAAGGACTGACTGAGTCTCTAAGGAATTATCCATATCAGTTTAATAATATAGCCATTCATATTAAAAACCTGAGTGATGAAGCTGCAATACATGACATAAAGATGAGGACTTGGATAACAAAGCTTAGGGATAAGATAATGACCCAAAAACCAAAAATATTCTCGGAGGTAATGGCAATAGCTACAAAGCTAATAAAACTAGATAAAGATATAAAATTGAGGAAATAATAAGAAAGAATCCCCATCCCTATCAAAAGGGAGGTGTCATACCTCAAAATTGATAGTGCCCAAAAAGGTCCAATGATTTAATGAATCTTCGAAATGACTAGAGTCTACTCGTTCTTAACACCTATGAAGTGTGCAACCACAAAAACCCTAACTAATTCTACACAATGTACAAAATCAATCACTGAGCGATTAAGTTATGCTCTAACCAAATGAAATATAAACTATCAGAATAATAAGAGGCTTATTTCAAGCAATATCCTCTCGAAATGCGCAACTTGTTGAACTAGTATTCATTTCACCAAGCCAGGACCTAACTTTGTGAAGAAATGGAAATTGACTTTGATAAAATGGACTTTAGAAACCTATCTGGAAGGCTTTAAAATCTATAGAAGTGGTCCTAGAATAGTCCAAAAAAACTCGAGGAATAGCACGTGTCACTTAGACGTGCATGTCTAGCCATGAATATCCTTGGGTGTCACATGCTAAAATCAAGGCTGAATTAGAAAAAATAGACTTTTAAAACATGTCCAAAAGGCCCAAAACCTTAGAAACCAATATTAGAATAGCCTTAAAGAGCCTCAAATTGTGCGTACATCAAGCAAAAGTGCGTGTGACCATGCACTAAGCACGCAATCATGCGTACTTTGCGTGGCCACGTGCTCCTTCCTAGGGACACGTACGTGACCACATACACTCCCTTCCTTGAATTTTAGACTATAAATAAGGGTCTCCACACCTCATTTTGAGGGGGGAGTAAGAGAAAAACACACACACACTAAAAAATTTATCTATTTGAAGACGCTGGAAACACACTTCCAAATAGTTTTAGCTCTCCCATTACATTTTTTTAGGTTATTAGATCTCCTTTCCACCAAACCTAGGCTCATCTTTGTCAAAGCACACATTAATGGTATATAAACTAGCATCATTCTACACGTCATTTTGAATGTCTCGATGAGGAAAGCTTGATAATCCCTCGAAGCTAAAGTTTCAAAACTCATACAAGCTCAGTCGAATTTGAGGACCACACAATCATTTTAGCACATTTATTTTCTTACACTAAATTTTAATTTATTATTGGTAGCATTTATAAAATTTATTGTGCTTGCATGATGAGATTGGCAATTTGCATGCTATATGAATGATTTATTCTTTATGTTGCTTATCTTATATCATCATTCTGCATCCTCTAGTTTTGAAACATGAAATCACACCATGCATATCAATAATGAGAAAAGTTCATATTTTGAACTAGAGTCATCATGTTCCCAATCCAATGATGTCATCATACATCCCTTATATCATCATCATACATCGTCATAGCATAATAATCACTATAAACATGCATGATTATAAACATTTTGCTTACTCTTTCAAATGATTGAGTGTCCATTGCTTATCCCATTATTCATGTGATCGAGTAAGTTACATGCATAGTTGTGCTAACCTTTCAAGTTTATTATATCTAAGCTATATTTACTTTTTCGCAATCTTTTTTTTCCTTTTATATGTATTTTATTAGGAAAGCGATGTAATAATGATATTTTAACTTTATTGCCTACCATTATTTGATGTATTGTGTGAATGCTATATAAACTGTCATTACCAAAACTAGGGTGTTACAGTAGCTATACATAGAATATCGTATAAAGAGAAATAGTTAAAAAATAGATGCGATCCCCTAAATTAGGAAATCTCTGTTGGGGGCAATACTCATTGAGTAACCTGATGTTGCCCTTTCTTTTCCTGATTTTTCCATAAAATAAAAAAAAGTGTCTTGTTCTTATCAAGACCATTCATTTATCCCTATTTAGTAAAGTTGTCATGTCCCTTGGAAATATAAAATCCTAGATTCTCCTTTTCACTCATCCCAAAGTTAGGGAGGAAAAGGAAAGACAATGGTCCCTCATAATGGTGACTCCACTTGAACTTCTAAGTAAGAGAAAGCAACTTGAAAATGACTATTTCTCATTATGCAATACTCAATTGTATAGAGTCCCTCACCACCATATTTTCATTACACATTACAAGTGCACTAATGGTCCCTAAACCCTTAATAATACTGAATGACATTGCCACCATGATTCCACTCGAGTCATGGGGCGATAAAGATAGGTATTATCACCTTTAGTCTTTACTCGTGCATTTGCCAAGCTCATCTTACAAGAGTCTGTAACTTAAGTCTTAAAAGGGGGCGATCAAGTTATCAAAAGAATGTTACACTCACTGACTAGAGTATGTAATTCTAGTCATATGGGGGCATTCTTGCTAAAGGAACCCTTAACCTTTAACCTTGACTCAGCCCATGTAAATAAAATAATAGTAACTTCCACTAGGATCCCACAAAGCTTTGCATAGTATCCCATCCTAATGCTGTCCATTTAACCTAACATTTACAAATGACATGATTATCTTAGTCTTTATCATCAAATGATGTCGTAATGTTAGTTTTCATAGAATGTTTATAGTCAAATCCATATGATTCTCATTTAATTTATGTGAGCCCGAAGCATGAGGAATGATAAGAATCATGTACCTTAGCTTGAATAGTCTATGCAAACTAACAAATAATGACATCCCTTGGTGATGGAACCTTTGAGACATCATCCATTTATTCTTATCAGATTAAATGAACAGGTTAGGAATTCAACTAGATTGTGGACCTTTATGTTAGCAAAATCAAACTGTAAATGGTTGAATGATACTTCCATGACTCCCGGTAAACATATCGAATATTGATATGGAGGGCAAGAACTCAAACTCCTTTTGATTGACCTTAGCCCTATACGTATGGGCACATACAAGCTTTGGACATCATTCGAAGCCTGATAATTGACCCCCACATTAACATTATACGATTACCTCAAGTACATTTTTATATCATTCCTTACCTTACCTTTTGGTTTTAATCAACATAAATCAAAACAACCTAGTTCCAAAAGCGAAAATATAGTCCCCTAATGACTATAGGTTCCAAACCTAATTAGTGAAGAGACTGAATGACCTCATAGAGAAATAAGGTTAGAAGTAAGAGCTTGCTTATGATTGGTTTTTTCACTATGCAAAAAAAAAAACTAACCACCTTTCTAGAATAATAATGCATACATAACATACATGTAGATAACATACACTAACCATTATTTCTTGTAGCAAAGATCATCTTTCATTATAGAAATTTTCATCCACTCCATGCATACATGCTCATCCTTCTTTTTTGCAAGCACATGTCATGCATCATTCATTTATCTAACGTTAATAAATGTGCAGGAATACAACATGAGTGATCACAAAGATGAATCTTCTCAATGAAGCAATGGAAAACTGAAAGCTAGGATCTAAAGCTTGCTTGAGGATAGCATCATGGTTGAAGCCTAAATAAACATCATTAGATGTTTCCTTCATAATCTTGATAACATTGACTAGAAAAGCTTGCAACAGTACAAAATTCTATGCATTAAGACTTTCCAGTATGTGTACTTTAATTGTGAACTCTTGAATGCTGCAGTATCATTCTAGGACCCCTAAGAGCACGTATTATGATTCAACACTATAGAGACATGCCCATTGTATAAGGAATTCAATGCCATAGCAAGGAAAATCCTTACTAAGACTGAAGAAGCAATTTTCATTAACCAAATTGTCAAATACCCAGGACTCAGAGTTGCTTTTCTTTATCAAAACTCATAAAAGCTTGATGAATTAGTCACTAAGCATGAATGACTAATTCCCATACAAATCCTAGCTACCTGCACCACAAAGAAGTTTGATACCTTAATTTAGGCATGCCTCCTTACGTGGTACCTCTTTATGTAATATTTCACCCTCTTGAATGAAGGGCTAAGAGACTACATGGTACTCCAGGTCATTGAAGGAATAGAATGTGGGATGACTCCTTTCCCACTAATTTTAGCAGAAACCATTCAAGGTTTATATGACTTTAAAAAATATAAAAAGTTTGAACTTCACTGGGAGCCCTCTATTGCTTCAAATTTGGCTATAAGAAAAGTTGAGTATGCTTAACAAACCTGCAGGTAATTGGATGAGATACCAACCCAGGAATCACCTAGAGAAACATTACAAGGATGTTCACGGGCTCTCAACTCACATCGCAGCCCAAGAATGGATTAAATGCATGAAGGATACTCCTAAATCCAAGTGAGATGGATGTGTCCATGGTGGAAGTTGGAACATATGACGCTTTGCATGTATGTAAGCTGTGTGCCAATTTCAGGATTCAAGTCATGCACCCACTACTATATGGCACTAGTAAAGAGACAGTTTGGTAAGAAACAACACATGCCTTTTGACCTTGTAGATTTCTCTGGTGGTAGGATACAATAAAGATTTATGGATCACTTCATAATGACATGGACGAAGAGAATCATTCACCATTTTACTACTAGTAATGGGGATAATGTTATTGATGAGATATATAAATAGTGGGTGATTTGAAGACAGAACCATCTATCAAGTGACTGATCTAGAGAAAGTTTGCTTCCTTAATCTCTGTACTTTTTTTATTTGAAATTGATGATGTAATGAACTCTAAAGTTAATGCAATGAAATTAGATTTTGCTTACTTGTTTGATGTCTTTCCTGATGGTAGTCTACATTGCATTGATTAAAACATTAGCATATTTAACATTCATTCTATATGCACTAAATCATTTAACATTGGCACAGAATCTGAACCACAAATTCTGTATATTTTGAAAGATGTTACCCTTAAAGAGAGGACAAAAATTGAAAAAAATATTAATAAAATATTAAAAAACATTAGCTTGGACATATAACAATATGCCTGGTATTAATAGAGACATTGCTCAATGCTTCATTCTTGCTAAAGATGGGTGCAAACTAGTAAAGCAAAAATTGAGAAGACTCAGACCAGAATGGACCCAACTAGTAAAAGAAGACATCGAGAAGCAGATCAAAGAAAAATTCTTTGAGGTAGTAGACTATTTAGAATGGATAGCGAATGCGGTGCCAGCACCAAAGAAAGATAAAAGGGTTAGAATTTCAATTGACTATAAAGATTTGAACAAGGCCTACTTAAAAGATGATTTCCCACTACCTCATATAGATATATTGGTTGACAACACCATCACATGTGCAATGCATTCCTTTATGGATGGATTCTCTGGGTACAATTAGATCCTAATGGCCATTATCAACAAAGCAAAGGTAGCTTTCATGATAGAATAGGGCACTTATTACTACAGAGTAATGCCCTTCAGTTTAAAGAATGTAGGAGCAACTTACTAAAGAATGGCAACCATAATGTTCCATGACATGATGCATAAAGAAGTGTAAGTGTACATCGATGACTTGATGTTTAAGTCAAAACTAGAGAAGAACACTCATTTGATCATAAAAAATTCCTCAAAAGAGTCAAAAAGTACAGTTTTAAGCTTAATCCAAAGAAATACATGTTTGGGGTCACTTTAAGGAAGATGTTGGGGTGTATTGTCAGTTAGAATGGGATTGAAATTGATCTAGACAAAGAAAAAGTAGTCAGAGAGATGCTAGTGCCGAAAACAGAAAAAGAGATTAGAGGGTTTCTTAGGGAAACTACAATTCATCAACAGATTCATTGCCAAGTTGACAATAATGTGAACCGATCTTTAAGCTACTAAAAAAAGATCATCTAGTTGAATGGAACGAACAATGTTAGTGAACATTTGATAAGATCAGAAACTACCTAGCTAACCCATCGATTCTAAAACTACCTAAACTAGGAATACCTTTAACCCTGTATCTTGCCATTAAAGGAAATGCAATCAATGCAATGTTAGCTCAAGAAGGAGAATCAAAAGTAGAACAAGTAGTCAACTATTTAAGTAAGAAGATGTTACTGTATAAGGAAAAGTATAGCCAAGTCAAGTAGATATGCCTAGCAATGGTATGGGCAATGAAGAAACTCAGACATTACTTTGAATCCTATTGAATTCAGGCCATGTCTAAAATAGATTCGATGAAATACCTCTATGGAGCCCCCTCTATAGTGGGAAAACTTGCCAAGTGGCTCGTGTTATTAACAAAATATGATGTGCAGTATCTAATTAAGAAAGCAGTAAAAGGAAGAGCAATGGCTAAATTTCTAGCTCTCAACCCCATTACAGACTTAGAAGAAATCTAACTAGACTTCCCAAATAACCTCAACTCAGCCATTGCGATTCAAGGATGGCAGATGTATTTTGATGGAGCAGTTAATCAATTCAGCGTAAGAGTCAAGATCATATTATAATCTCTAGAAGGCAAAGTAGTATCGATTGCCAAAAGGCTGGAGTTTAGATTCATAAATAACGAAGTAGAATATGAGGCATGCACACTCAGGAGTAAAAGCATTAATAGCCCTTGATGTTACAGAAGTTGAAATCTTCAGAGATTCCATGCTAATAATCAATCACGCCACAGAAGAGTGGGAATTGAAGGAACAATACTTAAAACCTTACTGGATCACTTGAGGCTATTTGCCATGTCCTTCCAAAAATGTAGATTCATTCATATCCTTAGGAACCATAATCAAATGGCAGATGCACTTGCTTCTTTAGTATTAGTGTAGGAAGGACCATTCAAAATGCCTATGAAACCTTTAATCCTACTCAGATAAGGACAACCTTTTCATAAGAACTGTAGAATAGCAAAGATAGAAATGATAAAAAAACCTTGGTTCTACGACATCTAGAGATATATGAGAAAATGAACCTATCCCAATAAGGCAAGTGAAAAAGATAAGGTAGTCATCCGATGATTAGCATCAAAATTCACATTGCACCAGGGTGTGTTATACAAAAGAACTTCAGATGGATTATAACTCCAATGCCTAGATAAAATAGAGGATGTAAGAGTAATAGAAGAGGTACATAAAGGCGTTTATGGTCCATATATGAATAGAGCAACCCTAGATAAGAAGCTAATTAGACAAGGGTTCTTTTAGATGATGATGACGAAAGACTGTATCAAATTTGCAAGGGAATGTCACAAGTGTCAAATTTATGGGGATGTCAGTCACCTTCCTCTAATAAAATTACACTACATCTCTCCATGGTCCTTTTCAGTATAGGGACTAGACATAATTAGGGAAATTCACCTGGCAGAATGGACACAAGTTCATCTTAGTGGCAATGGATTATGTCACAAAGTGGGTCGAAGCATAATCATTCACAAGGATAGGAGCTAACCAAATGGCTAAGTTTATCAAAAGAAACCTATTTTTTCAATAAGGGATCCCCTATCACATAATCTTTGACAACGATGTTCAATAAGTCAGAGAACTACTAAGGAGTTATAAGGTGGAACATCATAAATCTGCTCCTTACCGATCATAAGCAAATAGGGCCATTAAAGCTATAAACAAGAACATCAAGAAGATTTTATAAAAAATGACTCAAACTCATTGAGACTAGGTAGACAAATTACCATATGCTTTATGGGGGTACCGAACGACAATCAAAACCTCAACTAGAGCAACCCTTTTCTCACTAGTATACGGGTAAGAAGCAATACTCTAGTTAAAATAGAAATCAAGTCTCTTCGGGTAGCAATTGAATCTGAATTGCCAAAAGTATAATGGGCTCAAAAGAGGCACGATAATCTCATTCTCTTAGATAGTCAAAGGCTTAAGGCTCTAGACCACACATAGTTGTATCAGGCCCGACTAGCTAAAACCTTTAATAGAAAGGTAAAACACAGGAGTGTGAAAGTATAAGACTGAGTGTTAAAGTAAGCAAGATAGAACATTCCATACCCTAGAGGGAAATTCAGACCAAACTAGGAAGGCCCATACTTGGTCAAACATGTCTTATCAAAAGCAGTAGTTGAGCTAATGGATTCTGAAGGCAATGAATTCTTTGAACCTATCAATACAGACTGCTTGAAGAAGTACTATGTCTAGAGGAAAAAAACCAGTTAAGTTAAAAACCTAAAAATGGTAGCTCATGCAAAATTTAAGGATTTCCCACTAGGTTGAAGACCCTGCATGGGAAACCTAGGCAAAAAGTAGGAAAAGAGAGAAAATACTTAACTAGAAAATTTAAGAAAGCTAGTTAAGGACAAGGGTAATCTCAAATTCAAAATTTGTATGAATGCACCTATGCTTTTCTTAAATGATTTTAGTGAAATGAGAATGATTGCCAATTTATGTGAAATGTCTTTGAAAAGTGCAATACAATTTTATCATCATGAATTGCATCAAGCATGCTTTGCACTTTCTTTCATTACATGATTGCGGTTCTTACCATCTTCTCTAAACTCTCTCCTTGAGATCAGCCACTATCGTCGAAGCCTAAAAAAAGGCTAGCTAGGCATGAAAAGCTCCAAAAGGAGACACCCTAGGAAACAAAAGGAAGAAAAAGAAAAGAAAACCTAGCTAAGTGTGAAGAGCTCCGAAAAGAGATGCCTTAGGAAAAAGAGGGAAAATAAAAGAGGCAGATAATAGCAATGGCAACATCACCAGGCATAATAATGACATATAACAAGAAACATAAACACTACAAGTCATCATCATACATGTAACGTACAACACATGTGGGAAAAATGCTTAAATACAACACCCAGAGTCCATGACCTCATTAAAATAATACAACAAAGCAACCACAAGACAAAAAAGCCATACACCTAGCCCTTAAAATGACTACATTGATCATGGCTACCATCAAGCATCAATCTTGCTCAAGCATCCTCATCATTCGATCTAGGCTCCTTATCATTCATCCTGAAGGATGTTAGCCATGACTCTAATTCACCAATACGATCATGATAAGTTATGCACTGCCGCTCCCACTCGCGACTAGCATGGAGATGTTTAGCCTACATTACATGAAAATTGCAAATCATACACACATACATAAAACATGCGCATAAATAAATAGGTGGAATAAAGAAAGCGTACCCTTTGATTACTTGTAAACCAAATGTACTACTACGTACTCCTTACAATAGCATACCAATACTGACCAGAAGAGATGAGGATCTAAAAAGAATAAGCAAATAAGTCAAGCACTAGTCATTAGATAAACAAAATAGGAATAAAAGCTTATCAAATTAGAAGAAGTAGCACTTGATGATTCACACGATGCCCCAGTCCTCAAATCTAAGGGACGAGCCTCATCTACCTGAGGAGGTAGAGGGGGAGGAATAAAGCCACTAGACACAACATCAATCAACTTTGGAATCAACACATTAGCATAAATAGAGCTTGCACCCTTTAGGAGACTCTCAGAAGGATATCCTGTCATGACAGTAGCAAGCTCATCCGTACTAATCTCATAAACATGTCACCAAGAGGAGGAATAGGAACTCTCCTCATAAACAGACCATCCCACTAATGATGGACTCACTCACCTAAACACTATACCTTGCTAGTAAGACTAGGTAGTAACACTTGCTTTTATGTCAATTGCCATGCTGTCACCATCTCCATTTACCAATGTGATCCCGTTGCCTACCAATGAAGAAGAATCTGCTTAAAAAGCAAAAATGAATAAAAGAATCTCCATGAAATAGGATGACCAACACAATAGGAATCAGTCATACTTGTTCAGGGAATAACTTACCCATGTAGTCCCAAGCCTTTATGCAATCCTAAATAAAGTAAGTAGTCTTCCTAATCCAGTAAGAATAATGAGGAAAACCATCCTCCATAAGATGCTTAACAATTGGATGAGGAAGAACCCCAAAGTCATATGCCCATATCTATTAGAATCATAACCTAGACAGTTAGAAAATAAAAGAAAAAGTCAAAAAACAAAAGGACAGAACCAACAATTCTTATTCACATCTAGCACTAATGAGCATCTGTAAATCCTTGAGCCACCTCTGTATGCTGCATCTAAACTTGAGTACAAATGGGTAAAAACGGTAGTACCCCCAGCTATATCTCGATAAGCTATCCAAGTCCCTTAAAATAGGCAACAACCATAGACTACCCGTACCTGAAGGATTCGGGAAGATGACAACACTTAATAAGTAAAACATGAAGCAATGGGCCAACTGCTCTAATGAAACAAGATCAGCGTCATACATCATCCACATAGTAGAGATAAACTTAGTGTAATGAGTGAGGTACGGACAGTTAAATTTCATAGGAGCAATCACCCCAAGCAACTATATAGCAAGGCACCTCCTCGCCACTGTAGAAGAACAACCCTCCTTGTTAAAGGGAATAAGCTCTCTATAAAAGCTCAAGTCTGTGAAAGGAGCAAGGTCTAGAGGAGTGATGGTCATCTATCTAATGGGCAAGTGAAAAGTATATGTCATATCCATCCACCACCCAGTCAACGCATATATAGCAATCTAACTCGATGCATATGAGTCATAAGACAGTGCAACAATAATCCCATCTAAGCCTTTCCTAGCAACCATTTGCTTTACACATAGTGGGAGACCCTAATAGTATGTGTTGACTTTGTTAAAACTACCAGGCAATATAGTGACAGACCTGTGAGGCTATAAATAATAAGTACGCTATCAAGTATTTGCATAATTACTAAATCTTAACAAAACTTTCTCTCTGTCATTTAATAGGATAAAAAAAGTAATAATAATAATAAAAGCTGAGAAGAACATTATGGCAACTATAGATAGACAGTTACAGCAAGCACTATAGACTACGGACAAAAGCCATAATGACCTTAATTGAAAAATATAATAATACAAAAGAGCTACAAGTAGTGCAGACAGTTAAATAACTTTAGAAAAAATAAAGGACAAAGGAGAACCTACTTGGCAATGATGACTAACCCAAGCATGAGTCTCTATACCATGAACTATAGGGATTAGACTCCTAAAAAAAGCCTAATGGTTAAGGACCTTAAGTACCGGATGGACCATTAGTACTAGTCGCTACAGTGGAAGTCCCTACTCCAATAGGCTCTATGAAGCCACCCTTGACATCTAAATTAGTAAGGATATCCTCTAGACCCTTAGGATTATTGGGGAACTCCATTTTATGCAAAGAAAAGAAAAATTTAAAAGTAAAAATGGAGCAAAAAAAACCCTAAAACTCAAAAGGGGTAAAAAAAAAGGCTAAAAAACTTATAAAAGATCGACCGAGCCAAAAAAATGTGTGTCTATATAGACCAGTAGAGGAAGGCATATGACCACACGTGCGACCAAATGCACTTCTCTCTTTAATGCTCTTCTATGTAGTTACATTTGCACTTTGAGACTTTGCACACTCATTCCTCTAGTCCTAAACCTTTATTTAAGCACATAACATGCACCAAACTTGCATAAAAGCACACTAATACGGGCTCTACTTATCTAAAGACACTACGTGCGGCCTCACTATTTTCAAAGAACTCAGCACTTCCTAAAAGAAGAAAAATAGGGAAAGAATCAGTGTAAGGATATCCTGCTCAAAATCATTAAATAACACTTGCAACACGACAATTGATGACACAATCACCTTATCATTACTACATCATTACTGCATCACCATTACCACCTCATTAGCATTTCTTAGTAGCATTTTCACATTGCTTAAGAGCATTTGTAGTGCTCAATAGCATTTTCACACTGCTTAAAAGCATCTTTCATTCGTGTGACACCTGAGAAGGATATAGCCACATCTTCATTCACGTGACACCTAAGAAGGTTATAGTCTCATCTTCATATGTGTGACACCTAAGAGGTTATAGTCGTATCTCTTTTCACTCAGTAGCATCTTCATTTGCATGACACCTAAGAAGGTTATAGTCATATCTCTTTTTGCTCAATAGTATCTTTATTTGCATGACACCTAATAAGGTTATAGTTACATCTCTTTTCGCTTAGAAGCATCTTCATTTACGTAACACCTAAGAAGGTTATAATCACATCTTCATTTATGTAACACCTAAGAAGATTATAGTTGCATCTCTTTTCGCTTAGAAGCATCTTCATTTTTGTAACACCTAAGAAAGTTATAGTCACATCTTCATTTCTGTAACACCTAAGAAAGTTATAGTCACAGTCACATCTTCATTTGCATGACACTTAAGAAGGTTATAGTCACATCTTCATTTGCGTGACACTTAAGAAGGTTATAGTCGTATCTCTTTTTTATTAGAAGCATGTTCATTTGCATAACATCTGAGAAGGTTATAATTGCATCTTCACATTATTTAGTAGCATTTTACATATGCATTTGCATAACACCTAAAAAGATTATAGTTGCATTTGCGTTTTGCTTAGTAACATCTTCATTTGCATGACACTTGAGAAGGTTATAATCACATCTTCATATTGCTTAATAGCATTTTGCAACTTCATTTATATGAAACCTAAGAAGGTTATAGTCACATTTCTTTTCACTTGGAAGCATATTCATTTGCATAACACCTAAAATGGTTATAGTTGCATTCGTATTTTTCTTAGTAGCATGTTCATTTGTGTGGCACCTTATTAGGTTATAATCACATTTTCACATTGCTTAGTAGCATTTTGCATCTTCATTTACATGACACCTAAGAAGGTTATAGTCACATTTCTTTTTGCATAGTAGCATCTTCATTTGCGTAACACCTAAGGAGGTCATAGTCGCATACGCATTGCGAACACACCATTTATATGGAAATCACATGTGTACCTTGCATGGATTTTGAAATTAGATCCTTGCATAAAACTACATCTTCCATGGCAACCAAATAATAAAGAGTCTGATCATGACACAACAACAACAGTCAAATCTCGATAGGATGTCTAAAGACGACCTAAAGGCAAGTACCTCTCTCCCTACTAAATGATTTTTACATCCTCGCATTTGCTTCATGTGTATTTAAACTAGTGCTAGGTGGCTATGCAATACATGTGATGTAGGTGGCAATTGTTATACCTCAAATTTGACTGTCCCCAAAAAGGTCTAATGATGAAATAAATCTTCGAAATGACTAGAGTTTACTTATTCATAACACCTTTGAAGTGTGCTGGTGTGCAAAATCAATCATTGAGCCATTAAGTTGTGCTTTGACCTGACAAAATATGAATTATCAAAATAAAAAGAGGCTTATTATCCTCTCAAAATGTGCATTTTATTGAGCTGGTATTCATTTCACTAAGCTAGGACCTAAATTTATGAAAAAAAAAAATTATTTTGATAAAATAAACTTCATAAACACGTTTGGAAGGCTTCAAAACCTTTAGAAGTGGTCCTAGAATAGTCCAAAATAGCCTGAGGAATAGCGTACATCGCTTAGAAGTGCGCATGTAGCCACAAATACCCTTAGGCATCACATGCTAAAATCAAGGTTGAATTAGACAAAATGGACTCAAAAAATGCATATGAAAGGCCTAAAAACCTTAGAAACAAGCTATAGAAAAGCTCAAAAGAGCCTCAAATTACGTGCACATCACATGAAAGTGCACATGGCCACGTGCCTAGGGCGTGACCAGGAGCTAAGCGTGTAGTCACACGTACTTTATGTGGCCATGCACTCCGTCCTAGGGACACACACATGACCATGCACACATCCCCTTCCTTAAATTTTGCAATATAAATAGGGGTTTCCACACCTCATTTTGAGGGGGGAGCAAAAGAAAAACACACACACTCAATAATCTATTCGTTCGAAGATGTTGGAACACTTCCAGAAATTTTTAGCTCTCCCACCACATTTTTCTTAGGTTATTAGATCTCCTTTCCACCAAACCCAGGCTCATCTTTGTCAAAGCATGCTTTAAAGGTACATAAACTAGCATCATTCTACACATCATTTTAAACCTCTCGATGAGGAAAGCTTGATAATCCCTTAAAGCTAAAGCTTCAAAACTCATATAAGCTCAATTAAATCTGAGTACCACACAATCATTTAGCACATTTATTTTATTGCATAAAATTTTAATTTATTTTTGCTAGCATTTGTGAAATTTATTGTGCTTGTATGATGAGACTGGCAATTTGCATGCTATATGAATGATTTATGCTTTATGTTGCTCATCTCATATCAACATTCTGCATCCTCTAGTTTTGAAACATGAAATCACATCATGCATATTAATAATAAGAAAAGTTCATATGTTGGACTAGAGTCTTCATAGCATAATTATCACTACAGACATGCATGATTATGTACATTTTGCTTACTCTTTCAAATGATTGAGTGTTCGTTGCTTATCTTATTATTCATGTGATTGGGAAAGCTACATGCATAGTTGTGCTAACCTTGCAAGTTTATTATATCTAAGCTAGATTTACTTTTCCATAATCTTTTTTTCTTTTATATGTATTTTATTAAGAAAGTGATGTAATAATAATATTTCAGCTTTATTGCCTCCCATTATCTGATGTATTATATGAATGACATATAAACTGTCATTACCAAAATTAGGGTGTTACAGTAACTATACATTGAATATCGTATAATGAGAAAGAGTAAAAAAGTATATGTGATCCCTCGAACCCAAAAATCTCTACTAGGGGCAATACTCGTTTAGTGACTCGATGCTGCTCTTTTCTTTTCCCAATTTTCTAAAAATTGGGTGGCGACTCCATAAAATTAAAAAAATGTCTCATTATTCCTGAGACTAATCATTTGTCCCTATTCGGTAAAGTTGCCATGTCCCTCCAAAATATAAAATCCTAGACTCTCCATTTCACCCATCCTAAAGTGAGGGAGGAAAAAGAAAGATGTAATCACCCATAGGAGGATAGACCATAAATTATAAGAGCTCAAAGTCTATCATTCTAAAACCTAGCATAAGGGAAGCAGAAAGGTACACCCCCATTAAATACCTTAAATTCAGACATCTTGATATAGGCTAACTAAAATGGGGTAAACATGATTCCTCCTAAAAAGATCATCTATCCTAAAGAAGCAAGAAAAGATAAGAGCCAGTGCCGTAGATACCATCAAGATCATGGTCATGATATTGAAGAATGTCATAATCTGCAAAGGGAGATGATAAACCAATGGATCATTACATAGATTCAAAGAATTAAAATGGGAAAGAGTTCTAGATAACCGAGCAAGATGAGATGATAAACCAAAAAAAGCTCAAACTAACATATCTAGAGCCATTAACATGATAGTTGACAAAGATGGTTCTTTTGGAAAAAGACAGAAAAGATTCAAAGAAGAAGTATATTTTTTTACTAAAAAGGAACCAGTGATCATATTCACTACTAAAGATGGAAAATATATCAAGCATCCACATAATGATGTCTTAGTCATCACTGCCTATTTAAACAATTATATAGTTAAGAGAATGCTGGTATGTTTTATCTTGAGAAGCATACCAAGTAATGGGAGGCACAGTAATAGACCTAAAGTGTAATATCCCATGTTTTTAAAATATTTTTATACTGTACCAGGATATACAGTGTTAATAATTTATATATATATATTACGATATTTTTATGAGTTGATATGTATTTAAAATCTATTTTAATTATTGTATATTATTTACAGTGTTTTACGTAAAATTTTCCCAGGACTTGCATTTTCTGAGAAATTTTCACGTAAATAATTTATTATTAATTATCTTAAATATATTTTCGGACTTGCATGAACTCATATGTATTTTTAAAATACTAAATAAAGCCTATGTGTGCAATATTTATTTAATTAGGGTTTAATATATTACCCTAATATTTTATTATTTATTTATTAATTTATTGTTATTTAATTATTTTATTTATTATTAAGTTATTAAAATATTAAATTATATGTGTGGGTGTGATTTTCTTAAATATTTTATTAAAATTATTTTTTATTATTTTTCTTTTTTCTTTTTCTTTTCTTTTTCTTTTCTTTCTTTTTCTTTTTCTTCTTCTTCTTCTTCTTCTCCCGAGCGCCCGACCACCCCTCACCACCGTCTGTCACGCTGATCACCTACCATCGGTGTGCCTCCCTGCTTGCCACCGCCGTTCCCAGCCGTCCCCCGGCGCCAGCAGCCTCCTTCCCCGGCGCCAGCAGCCCTTTTCTTCCATTTTGGCCGAAATTCTTCTCCTCGCCGTCGACGACGATTCTGGCCACCGTTTTTGACACCGCCAGTCTCTTTCTTCTCCTTGAGCTCCGGTGAGTGTGATTCTAGCTTTGGTTTGAGCTAAAATGGTCTAGATTTGCTTAGGTTTCAAATTTTCTAATTCGGCCACATTAGGGTTTTGATTTTTTTGAGCTTCGAATTGATTGATTCATGAAATATCCCTTCACAAATATTGATCCTAGTAGCTTAATCTACATGTATCAATTTTTTTGGAATTTTTGGAGATTGTTTGGATTTTTGGGTATTTTTGAATATTTTAATATTATTTTATAATTTTCGGAAATTAATTATTTAAATTATGAAATTGTGTTTTATGGTTAAATTAGGTGTTGAAATGAATTATTGGAATTTATTTGGAATTTTTATGAATTCCTAAGTATTTATTTTGAATTATTGAAGTTTATGTAATTTTGGGAAATTAGGGTTAATTATGTTTTTAATTGAATTTAATTGGTTAATTGAGTTTAATTATTGATATTATTGATAAATATGTTGAGAAAATTAATTTTGGATAATTGTATAATTTTTGGTGAATTTTTGAAGTAATTATAGTATATTTATATATATAGGGGTATTTTGGTAATTTTACCCAAAATTGTCTAAAAATGTAATTTAATTGGTTTTAATAGTTATTTAAGGTATAAAAATGATTTCTACAAATTATTTAGTATTTTTAACTAATTAAAACTATTTTTCGTGAATTATTTTCAATTATATATATAATATATGGTTTTACTAATAAAATGAGTTTTTATTGGTTTTTAATGTGTTTAAAGGTTAATTATGTAATTTCTACCTATAAAATGTATTTTTAGGTTTTAAGGGTATTTTTGGTATTATCAGAATTGTTCTGTGTTTGTAGACCCCGGTCGGTAGATTGTAGTCTGGAGTCCGACCGAGGGGTTGTGAATGAGATGTGGTGTTTGTTTTTCGAAGTGTGTTTCTTTGCAGGGTCGGCTCTACTCTTTTGAGTAGAGAGATGTTCGTTTTACAGGGGAGGTTCTGCCGGATTTTTGATAGAATTCTCGTAAAACGTGATGTCCAGTCGAACCCTAATTTTTGTTTTCGTATTTAATACTCTAGATCGAATTCTAGGATTTTTGTTAGGTTTATTCTAATGTCAGTTATTTATTGCTTATTTAGTTGTGCCGAGACGAGGGCTAGTGGACTAGGCCCGTCGGACCCGTCTCGTGGAGCGCACTAGGGTGAGTTACTATACTATATATATATGCTTAGGATGCATGATTTAGAAATGCATGTTTTATTTTGATTAAATATGCATAAATAATATGATTTGTATTTAAGTATATTTTTGGTTTATTTTTGGTATATATTAAATTATATGCATGTTTTGTTAATAAATTATTTTTAAAATGTTTTTAAATATATTTCTAGTTTAATTTATGATTTGATTGAATTTATTTGACGTATATATACTCGAAATATACCTGGTTTACTTTTGGTATATTTCTAGTATATATATGGTTTGTGTTGATATTTTATTGAACTTCATGCATCATTTATTTTTGTGAATGAATGTTTTATATTATTAATAATGAAGGATATCAATAGAACGTGCTACCTAGTGGGCAGCACTAGGACCGAGTACGTACCGGTACGCCTATAACATTTAGGCTATATTACGAACCTATTTATGGATATTGATTGATTATGAATATTGATGTGTGAGATATGGTTTGGGTGTGATTGTTGGAGCTCGGTTGACCAAGTGTCTCGGGGCCAATCACACTGGCAGTTAGACTGCTGGAGCTCGGTTGACTTAGTGTCTCGGGGCCAGTCTACTGTCTAAATGGATTAAGTGGATATATTTGGATTCGGCTAGAGTGTTGTCTAACACTGTTTTCGAGGTTACGATATTCTAGGGTTCTATGTGATCCTTCATAAAAGATGATTTTCAATAAAAATATATATAAAATGATTTTATTACATCTGTGTGTATTTGCCTGTATATATACATATTATATATATACTTTTGGTTGTATGCATTATCATTTAGTGTGTATGTATATATATTATAGTAATTCACTCAGTGAGGTCTGACTCCCCTCCGTTGATAATTTTTTAGGAGAGTCAACATCTTCAGACCTCAGTAGCAGGCCTATACGTCGGATTTCTTCCGCCCCGGCTTCTTTGTGTAAACTGCTTCTCTGAGTCTTGAGTCTTATTTTTATAATCTAGACACTGCAGTAGTTGTAAATTAATTATGAGGCATTATGTTTTTTATTTATGCGAGATGCATTTTAAGAATTTGAACTGGATTGTATTAAAGAGATTTTATATATATGATAATTTGAGATTTAAATTAAATCCAGTTTATGGAAATGTTATTATTATATTTATGATTTTTATTTCCGCTACAAGTTTGATATTGTTATTATTACTATTGCATATTCATTTTATTTTTTTAGGCTTGCTATGGGTTCCGGATTCGAAAGAATTCCCGTTCCCTAGCGCCGGTCATGGCCCCTGTATTGGGTCGTGACAAAGTTGGTATCAGAGCGGAGTTCTGTGTCAGGGCTTAGTTATGTGAGTTGTGGCCCTAGTTTTTAGAGTTGTGTTTTCTGTTGGACTACTGCAGTGTATTAGGTTCGAGTATGTCTTGATAAGTATTCCTTGCTTAGTTTTCAGCATTATTCCTCCATTGTCTATTTTGTCTGAATCTTTTCGTTTGTCTTTTCAATATGAGGAGGCGAGCGCGTGTCGCTCCATCGGTCGTTGAGGCCGAGGATGATGAGTCTTTTCAGGATGAGGTTTTACCTCCTGAACAGCCAGTTAGACGTAAAGGTCGTGGCAGAGGTAGGCCTCGAGGAGCGGTAGGTCGTCGTAGGCAGAGAGAGTTACAGGATGAGGAGCCTGTTGAGCCTGAGTTTGATGTTCCTGTTCCTCCAGTTGTTTAGCCTGTTCAGCCTGCCTATCAGCAGGGTATGTCTGACCCTGAGGCAGCTTGGTTCTATGCCCGAGTTGGCAGGATTGCTTTTGATGGTACTTCTGATTCGTTAGATTTTCTGCTCGCGATTGAGACTAAGACTCGGACTGCTCATACCGAGTACCAGCGGATCATGATCGTTGAGTTATCTGTCGAGGGACCAGCTCTAGATTGGTTCATTCAGATGATCCAACCTTATATGATGACGATGACATGGGCTCAATTCCGAGAGCGATTTATGAGGAGATTCTGTCCATAGCCTCTTCGTTTGAGCTATCGTCTTCGTTTGACCAGTATTTCTCATGGAGATCGATCAGTAGAGGAGTACACCCGAGAGTTTCTTCGTCTGGGTAGATATACAGAGGATCTGATGCAAGACCAGTATTTCACTGTCACTACATACGTTACTGGTTTGGGTTCAACATTTACTGGTATGCCTACAGCAGGTCTTACTCTCGAGTCTGTGATTGAGTTGGCTAAGGAGATTGAGCTGAGGCTAGTGAGGCAGGGAGCGATGCCTGATTATTACCAATTGGGAGTTCAGTCGAGTGGATTGCAGACTACTCCGTATTCGATTTTTCATGTTGGTTCGAGTAGTCAGCAGCGAGGTCCGACTCAGCAGAGTCAAAGACAGCAGCAGCGAGTGCATCGGAGCAGTAGACATGGCCGTGGAGGCTAGCGTAGACCATTCAGATTTGGGTCAGGTGCTTCGAGCAGCAGCAGTGGTCGTAGTTCTGGATCAGCGGCCAATGTTTGCCAGACTTGTGGTAGAGTCCATCAGGGACCGTGTTATTTGACACCACTGACATGCTTCAGATGCAGGCAGACAGGACATTTTGCCAGATCGTGTCCTTATTCTGGGTATCAGCAGCTGCAGATTCCGCGATTCCCACAGCAGTCGATTGCTAATGCTGCACCCGTGCCATTTCAGTTGCCACCAGCTCAGCATCAGAGTTCCACTCAGTTTGTTCCACAGCAGAGTTATGGTAGAGGTACGAGAGGAGGTGCCAAAGGTGTTGGCCAGGCATCTACCAGTCAGCAGGGAGGTCGAGGTCAGGCCAGAGTTTTCCATCTCACTCAGCAGGATGCTTAGGCATCTAATGCAGTCGTGGCAGGTATTGTTTCTGTTTGTTACCTGGATGCTTGGGTTTTGTTTGATTCGGGTGCCACGCATTTGTTTGTTTCTCCTATTTTTGCTTCTAAATCTTGTTGGCAAGCTTCAAGGATGGCTTTTCCTTTGTCTGTTGCCACTCCTCTGAGCGATTCCTTGGACGCCGATATTGTTCTTTCTAGTTGTCCAGTTCTCATGGGAGATAGAGAATTACCCGCTGATTTGATTCTGTTGGATGTGATGGAGTTTGATGTTATTCTGGGAATGGATTGGTTATCTCAGCACTATGCCGTGGTAGATTGCAGGAATAAAGAGGTGACTTTCAGAATTCCTAGTGAAGAAGATTTTAAGTTTGTTGGTGATAGGAGTTCAGCACCTCAGAATCTTATTTCTACTATTATGGCTAGGAAGTTATTGAGGAAAGGATGTCAGGGATATTTGGCATTGGTCAGGGATACTTCAGTGGAGAAGTTGTCACTCACAGATGTTCCTGTTGCTTGTGAGTTTCCTGATGTTTTTCCCGAGGAGTTGCCAGGTTTACCACCTCATAAAGAGATTGAATTTTGTATAGATGTGGTTCCAGGTACTACTCCTATATCTATGCCACCCTATCGAATGGCTCCTGCAGAGTTGAGAGAGTTGAAGGAGCAGTTGCAAGAGTTGTTAGATAAGGGTTTTATCAGACCTAGTGTTTCTCCTTGGGGTGCACCAGTCCTGTTTGTGAAGATGAAGGATGATACCCTGAGACTATGCATTGACTACAGAGAGCTGAATAAGGTAACAGTGAAGAACAAGTATCCTCTCCCGAGGATAGATGATTTGTTTGATCAGCTACAGGGTGCACAATTCTTTTCTAAGGTTGACTTGACGTCGGGTTATCATCAGCTGTGGATTAGTGAGGCTGATATTCCTAAGACAGCATTTCGTACTAGATATGGCCATTATGTGTTTCTGGTGATGTCTTTTAGTTTGACTAATGCACCAGCAGCTTTTATGGACTTGATGAATAGGGTATTCAGACCGTATGTGGATCAGTTTGTGGTAGTCTTCATTGATGATATACTGGTATATTCGAGGAGTATGGAAGAGCATGTATATCACTTGAGGATTGTACTGCAGACACTGAGAGATCATTAGCTTTATGCTAAATTCTTGAAGTGTGATTTTTGGATGGAGAGTGTTTCTTTTCTTGGACACGTAGTGTCTAAAGAAGGTATTCAGGTTGATCCACAGAAGATTGAAGCAGTATCTGAGTGGTCTAGACCTACTTCTGTTACAGAGATTTGGAGTTTTCTGGGTTTAGCTGGGTATTATAGGCGGTTTGTGCAAGATTTTTCTAAAATTGCAGCCCCTATGACTTGCTTGACTCAGAAGAATGTTAGATTCGAGTGGTCAGAAGCTTGTGAGAATAGTTTCCAGTTGTTGAAGGTGAAGTTGACCACAGCGCCAGTATTAGCTTTGCCTAATAGTGTGGACAAGTTCACAGTTTACTGTGATGCCTTTAGAATTGGTCTTGGTTGTGTGTTGATGCAGAATGGAAGGGTGATAGCCTATGCTTTGAGGCAGATGAAGAAGCATGAGCAGAACTATTCTACACATGACCTGGAGATGGCTACAGTGATCTTTGCTTTGAAGATTTGGAGACATTATCTGTACGGAGTGACTTGTGAGATATTTACTGATCACAAGAGCCTTAAGTACATTTTCCAGCAGCGAGATCTGAATCTGAGGCAGAGGAGATGGTTGGAATTGTTAAAGGATTATGATTGTAAGATCTTATATCATCCGGGTAAAGCTAAGGTGGTAGCAGATGCCTTAAGTAGGAAGTCCTCAGGCAGTCTTGCTCACATCAGTGTTGAGAGGAGACCATTGATCCAGGAATTGCATCTGTTGGTGGATCAACATCTGATGATGAATATTAGTAGATCAGGTGGACTGCTAGCTCAATTTAAAGTACGATATGTACTGAGGGATAGGATTAAAGCAGCTCAGAGCCGAGATCCTATTCTAGAAGAGCTTACAGAGAATGTCAGAGCAGGGAAGTTCACTGATTTCACACTCAATGATGATGGTGTGTTATGGATCAGTGGTAGATTGTGTGTTCCTGATGTAGATGATTTGAGAGAAGAGAACCTAGAGGAAGCACATTCTACAGCTTATAGCGCACATCCAGGTGTTACTAAGATGTACCACAGTATTAGAGATTTATACTGGTGGGATGGATTGAAGAAGGATGTCATCGATTATGTGGCTAAGTGTTTGACGTGTCAGCAAGTGAAAGCCGAACATCAGAAGCCTTCTAGGAAGCTTCAGCCTCTTCCTATTCCCGAGTGGAAGTGGGAAAGGATAGCTATGGATTTTGTGGTAGGTTTACCTCGTACTATTTGGGTGATCGTAGACAGGTTGACGAAGTCTGCACATTTCTTGCCTGTGAAAGCCACTTATTCAGTTGCTAGATTGGCAAAGTTGTATGTGAAGCATATTGTGTGCCTTCATGGAGTACCTGTGTCCATTGTGTCAGATAGAGGTTCGGTGTTTACTTCTCATTTTTGGCAGAAGTTGCAGGAAGCGATGGGCACTAGGTTGGATTTCAGTACTGCTTTTTATCTTCAGACAGATGGTCAGTCTGAGAGGACGATCCAGACATTGGAAGATATGTTGAGGATGTGTGTCTTAGATTTGGGAGGTAGCTGGGATGATCATTTGCCACTCGTTGAGTTTGCATATAATAACAGCTACCATAGCAGTATTGGTATGGCACCGTACGAGGCGTTATATGGAAGGAAGTGTAGATCCCTTTTGAGTTGGGATGAGATTGGTGTGAGAGCTTTGACTGGACCTGAGATGGTTCAGGATGCTGCAGAGAAAGTCACCATGATTAAGCGCAGATTAGAGACCGCAGTTAGCAGACAGAAGAGTTATGCGGATCCTAGGCACAGAGAAGTGGAGTTTCAGATAGGAGATTTCATTTTTCTGAAGGTATCTCCGATGAAGGGTGTGATGAGATTTGGTAGGAAGGGTAAGTTAGCACCGAGATATATTGGACCGTTTGAGATTCTGGAGAGAGTTGGCACTGTTGCATATCGATTGGATTTGCCTCCGAGTATGTCACAAGTGCATCCAGTATTTCATATCTCGATGTTGAGGAAGTATATCTCAGACCCTTCACATGTGTTACGACCTGACAGTGTAGAAGTGAGTGAAGATTTGACGTTTGTGGAAGAACCTGTGGCAATCGTTGATTTTCAAGTTCGACAGTTGCGATCGAAGCAGATTCCGATGGTCAAGGTTCTGTGGCGTAGCGACAGAGTCGAGGAGCATACGTGGGAGACTGAAGCTGAGATGCGAGCTTCTTACCCATATCTCTTTCCTTCTTGATCTTGTTTTTTTTGGAATTCGGGGACGAATTCTTGTAAGGGGGGAAGACTGTAATATCCCGTGTTTTTAAAATATTTTTATACTGCATCAGGATATACAGTGTTAATAATTTATATATATATATTACGATATTTTTATGAGTTGATATGTATTTAAAACCTATTTTAATTATTGTGTGTTATTTACAGTGCTTTACGTAAAATTTTCCTGGGACTTGCATTTTCGGGAAAATTTTCACGTAAATAATTTATTATTAATTATCTTAAATATATTTTCGGACTTGCATGAACTCATACGTATTTTTAAAATACTAAATAAAGCCTATGTGTGCAATATTTATTTAATTAGGGTTTAATATATTACCCTAATATTTTATTATTTATTTATTGTTATTTAATTATTTTATTTATTATTAAATTATTAAAATATTAAATTATATGTGTGGGTGTGATTTTTTTTAAATATTTTATTAAAATTATTTTTTTATTATTTTTCTTTTTTCTTTTTCTTTTTCTTTTTCTTTTCTTTTTCTTTTCTTTTTCTTTCTTTTTCTTTTTCTTTTTCTTCTTCTTCTTCTCCCGAGCGCCCGACCACCCCTCACCACCGTCTCTCACGCCGATCACCTACCGTCGGTGTGCCTCCCAGCTTGCCACCGCTGTTCCCAGTCGTCCCCCACCGCCAGCAGCCTCCTTCCCCGGCGCCGGCAGCCCTTTTCTTCCATTTTGGTTGAAATTCTTCTCCTCGCCGTCGACAATGATTCAGGCCACTATTTTTGACACCGCCGGTCTCTTTCTTCTCCTTGAGCTCCGGTGAGTGTGATTCTAGCTTTGGTTTGAGCTAAAATGGTCTAGATTTGCTTAGGTTTCGAATTTTCTAATTCGGCCACATTAGGGTTTTTGATTTTTTTGAGCTTCGAATTGATTGATTCATGAAAAATCCCTTCACAAATATTGATCCTAGTAGCTTAATCTACATGTATCAATTTTTTTGGAATTTTTGGAGATTTTTTGGATTTTTGGGTATTTTTGAATATTTTAATATTATTTTATAATTTTCGGAAATTAATTATTTAAATTATGAAATTGTGTTTTATGGTTAAATTAGGTGTTGAAATGAATTATTGGAATTTATTTGGAATTTTTATGAATTCCTAAGTATTTATTTTGAATTATTGAAGTTTATGTAATTTTGGGAAATTAGGGTTAATTATGTTTTTAATTGAATTTAATTGGTTAATTGAGTTTAATTATTGATATTATTGATAAATATGTTGAGAAAATTAATTTTAGATAATTGTATAATTTTTGGTGAATTTTTGAAGTAATTATAGTATATTTATATATATAGGGGTATTTTGGTAATTTTACCCAAAATTGTCTAAAAATGTAATTTAATTGGTTTTAATAGTTATTTAAGGTATAAAAATGATTTCTACAAATTATTTAGTATTTTTAACTACTTAAAACTATTTTTCGTGAATTATTTTCAATTATATATATAATATATGGTTTTACTAATAAAATGAGTTTTTATTGGTTTTTAATGTGTTTAAAGGTTAATTATGTAATTTCTACCTATAAAATGTATTTTTAGGTTTTAAGGGTATTTTTGGTATTATCAGAATTGTTCGGTGTTTGTAGACCCCGGTCGGTAGATTGTAGTCTGAAGTCCGACTGAGGGGTTGTGAATGAGATGTGGTGTTTGTTTTTCGAAGTGTGTTTCTTTGCAGGGTCAGCTCTACTCTTTTGAGTAGAGAGATGTCCATTTTACAGGGGAGGTTCTGCCGGATTTTTGGTAGAATTCTCGTAAAACGTGATGTCCAGTCGAACCCTAATTTTTATTTTCGTATTTAATACTCTAGATCGAATTCTAGGATTTCTGTTAGGTTTATTCTAATGTCAGTTATTTATTGCTTATTTAGTTATGCTGAGACCGAGGGCTAGTGGACCAGGCTCGTCGGACCCGTCTCGTAGAGCGCACTAGGGTGAGTTACTATACTATATATATATGCTTAGGATGCATGATTTAGAAATGCATGTTTTATTTTGATTAAATATGCATAAATAATATGATTTGTATTTAAGTATATTTTTGGTTTATTTTTGGTATATATTAAATTATATGCATGTTTTGTTAATAAATTATTTTTAAAATGTTTTTAACTATATTTCTAGTTTAATTTATGATTTGATTGGATTTATTTGACGTATATATACTCGAAATATACTTGGTTTACTTTTGGTATATTTCTAGTATATATATGGTTTATGTTGATATTTTATTGAACTTCATGCATCATTTATTTTTGTGAATGAATGTCTTATATTATTAATGATGAAGGATATCAATAGAACGTGCTACCTAGTGGGCAGCACTAGGACCAAGTACGTACCGGTACGCCTATAGCATTTAGGCTATATTACTAACCTATTTATGGATATTGATTGATTATGAATATTGATGTGTGAGATATGGTTTGGGTGTGATTGCTGGAGCTCGGTTGACCAAGTGTCTCGGGGTCAATCACACTGGCAATTAGACTACTGGAGCTCGGTTGACTTAGTGTCTCGGGGCCAGTCTATTGTCTAAATGGATTAAGTGGATATATTTGGATTCAGTGAGCCTGTATGGCTAGAGTGTTGCCTAACACTATTTTCGAGGTTGCAATATTCTAGGGTTCTATGTGATCCTTCATAAAAGATGATTTTCAATAAAAATATATATAAAATGATTTTATTGCATCTGTGTGTATTTGCCTGTATATATACATATTATATATATACTGTTGGTTGTATGCATTATCATTTAGTGTGTATGTATATATATTATAGTAATTCATTCAGTGAGGTCTGACTCCCCTCCGTTGACAATTTTTTAGGAGAGTTAACATCTTCAGACCTCAGTAGCAGGCCTGTACGCCGGATTTCTTCTGCCCCGGCTTCTTTGTGTAAACTGCTTCTCTGAGTCTTGAGTCTTATTTTTATAATCTAGACACTACAGTAGTTGTAAATTAATTATGAGACATTATGTGTTTTATTTATGCGAGATGCATTTTAAGAATTTGAACTGGATTGTATTAAAGAGATTTTATATATGTGATGATTTGAGATTTAAATTAAATCCAGTTGATGGAAATGTTATTATTATATTTATGATTTTTATTTCCGCTGCAAGTTTGATATTGTTATAATTACTATTGCATATTCATTTTATTTTTTTAGGCTTGCTACGGGTTCCGGATTCGAAAGAATTCCCGTTCCTTAGCGCCGGTCATGGCCCCTGTATTGGGTCGTGACATAAAGCCTATTCACAATCCCATCACCTATTTCTATGGTGGCATAACTCAACCAATGGGTACTATTGAAGTTAAGTCTCCCTTTAATATAGTAGATATCCTGTTGGCTTATAACTATTGGAAGACCCATCCTCTATGAAACATATCAACAACCAACATCCATTACTTGATTATGAAGATACCCTATGAGGACTAGGTCATTACCATCAAAGGATATCAAGAAGCTACAAAGTAGTGTTACAATATGCCAGTTAAAGAGCAATTTAAAGCTTTCCCATTAGACTCATTTGAAATTAAAAATAAAGAGCAAAGCCTGAACTTGTAAATCAAATCCAAGAGTTCAAATTCATATGCAAAAAGGTCATAAAGATAGAAGGTAAGTTAAATGATGAGGTTCTGTAAGGTATAAGCTTAGTACTCGATAAACACTTGGGAACCTTTGCTTCTAAGGCATTTGAGATCATAAAAAAAAGTTCAAAAGTTATGTCATCTAGCCTCAATATAGACCTAAAAGTAAAGCTAGTGATACAAAAAAAATTTGCTTATGAAAGGTAACAAGTTATAATTGATAAAACTCAGAAACTCCTAGAAGTAAGATTTATTAAGGAGGTCAATAATCTGGAATGGGAAGAAAATATGGTCCTAGTCAAGAAAACCAATGATAAGTACCACATGTGTGTGTATTACACTAATTTGAATAAAGCATGCCCAAAAGATAGTTATTCACTACTAACCATTGATCAACTTAAAGACTAAACAACCTATCATGGTCTGTACATATTTGTAGATGCAGCTCATGGATACTACCATCCTTATGAAGAAGAAAGATTAAGAGAAAACATCCTCCATTATGCATAAGGGGTTATACTACAACAAAGTCATGCCTTTTGGAGTAAAGAATGATGGAGCAACCTACCAAAGGCCGATGAATTTCATATTCAAATACCAGATTGGAAAGATCATTGAAGTTTATATTGATGACATCATTATCAAAAGTGAGAATATTGATGATCACCCTATCGACCTTGAGCAAATTCTTCAGACTCTAGACAAGTATCAAATCAAACTTAATTTGGACAAGTGTGTATTTAGTATGGAGGTAGGGAAATTCCTAGGATTCATAATCTCATAGAGAGGAATAGAGAGTAACCCAGAAAAGATGGAAGAAATCTTGAATATGAAAGCTCCAACTACCCTAAAAGAGCTTAAAAAATTAAATGGCCTAATCACTGCACTCGGAATATTTATCTTTTTTTTAGCTAGGCGATGCCTTCTGCTCTTCTAAGCATTTAAGAACACCAAGAAGTTTGAGTGGAACAAAGAATGCTAGAAGGCCTTTAAAGAAATAAAGAAGTTCCTAGCATCCCATTCTTTACTTTAGATGCCTATATCAGGAGAGGTACTGTATTTACACTTATCAGCTAGACACAAGTCTATTACCTCAATATTTTTAAGGGAAGAATAAGGTAAATAAAAATCCTATTTATGATGTCAGTAAAGTACTCATAGAAGTAGAAACCTGATATCCCAAGTTAGACAAGCTTGTTATGACGGTGGTATATACAACTAAGAAGCTTCGACATTACTTTCAAGCTCATTCTATCATTGTTCGAAAAAGCTATCCACTTGAAAAAAGTGCTACAATAGTTAGAAACATCTAGGAGACTAGTGTAGTGGTCAGTCCAAGTTGGTGAATTTGAGGTCACATATGAGCCAAGGTAATAGATAAAGGCTAAGGTGCTAACTGGCTTCATCCTAGAGATAATGATAAATGCTAATTCATACATAATTTATCTATAATAGAAATTATTTTTAGATGGTGCATCTAGAGTAGGTATAATTTATTCAGACCTAGGAAGATTAAGATCTAATATGCAGTCTAAACAACTTACAATACCATCAATAATGCAATGGAGTATGAAGCATTGATAATTGTGTTAAAGCTTGCAATTGAGGTAAGGGTCAAACATCTCAAAATCCATGGTGGCTCTCAACTGGTAGTTAACTAAATCAAAGGTGTATTTTATACTAAGGACCTAAACTTGATAAAGTATATTGAGAAAGCCAATAAGCTCATAAAGAAGCTAGAATAAGAAGAGAAAAGATAGGAAATACTTTAGATACTTAAAGACCATAATGGGGAAGCATACATGTTAGTAAAATTGGCAAATAAAAATAATAAGATCTTCCAAAATATGAATTTAACGGAAGAGATAGCTCAACCTAGTATAGAAGAAATTAAAATTATGAATGTCAAAGAAGCCATTAAATGGATGAAGCCAATAATCCATTACCTTGAGAATAAAATCTTACCAACTGATAAGGTCCAAGCTTAAAAACATTGAATGAAGGCAGCTTATTACTTAATGAACAAAGGGAACTTATACAGAAGATCCTTAAAACTACTTTTGACTAAATGTATTTCTTTAAAGGAAGGAAATAATATCCTAAGAGAGATTTATGAAGGGATATGTGGAGCCCATGAAGCTTAAGATTCATTGGTTAAAAAACCTTTCTCTAAAGATACTTTCCTTATATTTCAAAGGATGCTCTATAGCTGGTTCAAAATTATGAAAAATGGCAATAACATGCTAGACTAACATATTAACCTTCTGAGCCTTAACACCTTATTAAAAGCCAATAGCCATTTGTCATTTGGGGAATGGATATTCTTGGACCTTTCCTAATTTTTATATCTTAAAAGAAGTTTCTAATTGTCACCATTGAACATTCCACAAAATGGATAAAGATAAAAGATGTTCCTACCATCATTGAAGCTCGGATAAGAAACTTCTTTTAGAAGGAGGTCATTTATAGATTTAAGATCCTACATACTCTAATAATAGATAATGGGAAGTAGTTCAACAATGATAAGTTCAAGGAATTTTGCTCAGGAATAAACATCAAGCTCAAATTCACTTTTATAGCTCAGCCTTAAACAAATGGTCAGACAGAGATGATCAATAGAGTAATCATGCAAGGAACAAAGAAAAGGCTTAAAGAAAAGAAAGGAAGCTAGGTTGATAAATTAAATAGCATAATCTGGGTATACAGAATTACACCTAGGAGCACCATTGGCAAAACTGCCTTCCAATTGACTTATGGGATGGATGGTGTTATTCCTATAGAAATTGGATTCCCTAGCTATCAAGTCTCTAAAGAACTAAACTTGTAAGCTAATAACATGAATTCAAGGGTATGTCTTAATTTGTTAGAGGAACAAAGAGAATACGTAGCAATAACAATAGAGGCTCGACGTTAAAAAATAGCTGAGTATCATAACAAAGAGTCTGAATAAATTCTTTCAAGCCTGGAGACCTAGTAATACAAAGAGTAGACATAAAAAAAGGAAGCTTAGGAACTGAGAAGCTTGGGCCAAACTAGGAAGGACCTTATTAGATAGTCCCAGCAAAGAAGCATACAAAATGAAAGATATTTGAGGAAAAGAATTACCTTATTTTTGGAATACAAAAAGCCCATAAGATTTTATCAATAATTTAAGTCAAAGTCATAGAAGTTGTTCATATCTTTAGTCTTTAATTTTTTACTATATTATTTATTCAAGTTCTATTATTCAGACTCTATTAGCTTTCAATCATTAAAGATATTCAATTATTCAAAATTTTCAATATTTGAACATTCTGTTCATGGATATATAATTCTCTAAGCAATACATTAATAAGATTTCATAGAAAAGATACATTTTTTTCATTCTCAAAATATGGTTACATTTGTAATTTAACCTCAGAATTAAGAGGGGCAACCTCATTTCTAGTAAGAGTAGTCTCATCTCTAGCTCTTGAACCCTAATCCATTTTCACCTATTTAGGGACAAACTTTATCAAAGCACTATCCTTAATAACTAAGCTTGCCAGATTATTGTATGATATCTTATTAAGCTCAAAGAAGTTAAGGTTTGAATGTTGGGTAAGAAGGATCCTACGACATTCAAACTTGAATGCTTTAAAGAACCCCTTCATCATCCTTTAGTAGATCTTCTTATCATTCTGTTAAGCACTTTTCTCATTTGTCAGCTCCTTATTTGATGCCTCTAGCTCGACGAATACCTAATCTATCTTAGCAATCAGTTGAGTAAAGGAATGTTCAAGCTTCTCAACTTTTTACTACTTTTTCTTAGCTTCAAACTCAATAAGAGCTTACTTGGTTTGGCAAAGCTCGAGTAGCTCCTTTTCCTTTTTCAGTTTATCCTTATATTCCAAGGCAATGAAATTCAGCTTTTCTTCTTTCAAATTACATTTTCTTTTCAGTTGATAGAGAATCTCCTTAACCAACAACAATCCTTGAACAGTCTATAAGAAAAAGATATTAGAACTCAAGAAAGTCACTCATCATATAAAACAATAGATTAGTCCTTACATCTAGAAGGTTCAAAATCATTTGATCATCCAACTCCTTGTCGTCTACTTCCCTCCATCTATCTATATCCACTTAGAAGTGAAGAGACTCAGAACATTGGCCCTAAACTTAAGGATTGAAGATTGACGGGTTATCTATTTTGGATTAAATCTAACCCCTTATATCCAAGCATCTAGAGATCTTGGGGTGCTTGAGGAACAAACCACTCCCCTTAATAACATCCACGGACTCTCCTTCAAGAACTCAAGAATGCTTTTTAGAAGTCTCGAGAGCCTATATTAAAGTTAAGTTTGTAATCAAATTTCGAGGAAGATCAACTTCAACAACTGGAGTTTCTTCATTTATACTAGGATTCTCAATAACTAGTACCTCATTAATCTCCTCATATGAATTCATTCTAGCTATAAAATTAAAAAATTTAGCCATCTACAAATAAAAAAAAAAAGAAGAAGAGTCAATTACCTTCATCAGCATTCATGTTATGATTCCTCAAATAAACTCTTCAGTAATAAAGGAAAGAAAATTATCAACAAAAGGATTCCCGATCAAGCTCTTAGCATGAAGGTTGAATAATAAGTCCACATCGACATCTGGAAGCATAGATGAATGCTTCACCTGGTAACATTCCTTAAACCAATTTTATTGGACATCTAAAAAGTCCATTAGATGCTCAATCATAAAAAAAATATGCCTCGAAGCTTATTTAAGTTTGAAAGCTTTATGAATATGCTACGTTCAAAACAACTAAAAAAGAAAAAGTCAACTCTCCAATTATCTTAGTTAGACTATACATATAATGAAACATCTTTAAATTTGGCTGTATACTTCTTTATGTACAAGTTCAATTAGCCTAGTTAAAATTTGATAATTATTTGGATTTAGCATACCTAGAGCTATATTATGCCTATTAAAAAATGCCTTAACAAAGGGATCCGTGGGAAACCTTAATCCTCCCTCTAACTAATCAGCATATATCACCATCTTCTCTATACTTGAAATAACATCATGAGCTCTAAACTTAGCACTTACAATATATAACTTATATTCTAAAGGTATATTATATATATCCACCTATACAACCTAAGCATGTCATCATCTACCCTCGACTTAAATAGAGAAGAATTCACTATTTCTTGAGGAGCCATTACAATCGAAAATAAAATGAAAAGATAAATTAAGGGTCTGATGTGAAGCTCACCTCGAAGGAACTAGCTAAGCAAAGAACTAACAACTAGAAGAGAAATGCAATACTTAGCCAAAAAAGTAATAAACAAAAAAGAAAATAGTAAAGCAAAAAATGCAGTAAAAAGTAAGAAAGCAAAACTAGAAAATGATTTTAACCTCTTAACCCTTAATTTATAAAAGGGAGAAGATTCTAGAAGGACTCTCAATGCCCTCAAGCATTATTTCGTAAGGTACAAACACAAAAGGAATTTTGATTATAATGTCAGCTTATTAAAAGCCCACCACTAAAATGGTTACCAAAGAGAAACCTCCAAGGAGAATTATTCCCTCCTAGTTAGTTGTTTGGTTGTCTATGAATAATATTCAATCAATAAATGTACATGAGTTCTCATAGGCTACATATCTCTCCCTCAAGTTAGAGGTTAGAAGGGATCAAATAACCCTAACTTGAAAAGCAAAGTGCGGAATTGAGGTTTAGCCAATGGTTTGGTAAAGATATTTGCAATTTAGTTGAAGCTAAAGATATGCTTTGGTAAAATGAAGCCCTTTTGAACTATTCCCTCAAAACAAGGCAATCAATTTCTAAATTCTTAGTATGCTTATGGAAGAAAAAATTTATGGTGATATAAAGAGTTATTTTATTATCATACTAAAATTAAATAGCAAGAGGGATGTGAATATAGGAAATCTATAAGAGCTCAGAAATTGTAGAGGCCATACTCTAATACTCTACCTCTGTCAAAGATTTTGAGATTATATTTTTTTATGTTCTAGGAAATTAAATCCTTGCCCAAGTAAATATAATACCCAATTAATGATTTTTAAGTTTCAGTGCAAGTCACCCAATTGGCATCAATGTAGGCTTTAAGAGTAAAAGAATTTTGAGAGGGATAAAATAATCCTAAGGAATGAGTACTTTTTGGATACCTAATCAAATAGACAGTAACCTCTCAATGCCCTTAATGAGGTGTTTTAATATATTGGCTTAATTATTCAATAATGTAAGTTATATCAGGGAAATTAATGCATAAGTAGAGAAGATGACCAACAAGCTTATGATACCTATCAAGATCAAATAACTGAGGTCCTTAATTTAGAGTAAATTTTTGCCCCATTGGAGCTGGTGTAGCAGTAGGCTTTGCACCGAGGAGCCTTATGTCTAAAAGGATATTAATAGTGAATTTTTATTGATTAATAATGGTACTATAAACATATTTAGTGACCTTTAATCCTAGAAAGTATTTTGCATGCTCCAAATCTTTAATGGTGAAGAAATTCTCTAGATGTTGTTTAAGCATTAATATTTCTTTTTTAGAATTACCTATAACTAACACATCATCAATATATGCTAGCAATGCCATAAAGGAGTGTTGAGTTTTCCTTATGAAAAAATAATGATCATATGGAGATTGAGTGAAGTTAAATTATTGGAGTTTGGTTCTAAATTTTGAATTCCACAGCTTAGAAACTTGTTTGAGCCCATATAATGATCTTTTTAGCTTAAAAACTTCACCAAGCTGGACTTTGTTATACTCTTTAAGAGGTATCATGTAAACTTCATCATCTAAGTATGTAAAAAGGCATTGTTGATGTCAAGTTAATGCAAAGGCCATGCATATGAAGTTGAGATAACAAAGAATAAGTGAACCATAACTATTTTGGCAACAGGAGAAAAACTATCCATATAATATATACCCTTAATTTGATGAAAGCCCTTTGCCATAACTCTTGCTTTGTACCTTTCAAAATGACCATCAAGATTGGCTTTTACTTTGAATATCCATTTAGAACCAATAACCCTCATGCCTTCTAGTAATTGAGTTATTTCCCAAGTGTGATTCTTTTAAAGGCATGGAGCTCTTATTATATAACTTAAATCTAGTGTGGATTATTACTAGCCTCTTTGTAAATGACTAGTTCATGAACAATATATACATTTGCCAAAAATAAGGCATGCTAAGTATATATATTAGAAGAAGAAAAAAAAGGATATATTGGTGGTGTATAAAAAGAACTAATGGGTGTAGTTGTAGACCTTTAGACATTAATAATATGCAAGCCGTGTGATGAAACACAATTAGTAACATACTCATTTAACCATTTAGGGTCTATTTTTGTGTCCAATACTACACTTACTGGTGATGGGTATAAAGTCATGGGTGTTGATATTGGATATTGACTTATGGATAATAGTGTTGAGTATGGACTTATTGTGTTATGTGCGCTCCATGTGATAATGCAAAGGAGGGTGATCAAGAAAAGGGTTTGGTATGGGAACATTATTATTCAATGGTTTTTGTTTAGTTTTTTTGTAAGGAAAAATGTGTTTATAGAAAATAATGTCATGTGAAATAGGGAGCTTTTGTGACTCTATATCAAAAACCTTATATCCTTTTTTTTATGTGGACTATACACAATAAAAATACATTTGAATGCTCTTTTATTAAACTTTAGTTTGTGTCGATAAACATTTGCCACATAGTATAAATATCCAAAAGTCTTTAAAGAAGAAAATTTAGGTAATTTATTATGTAAAAGTCTATAAACGGACTTCCACTATAATATTTGGGATGGTAACCTATTAATGATGTATGTGGCCATTAAAATGAAATACCCTAAAAAATGAATTAGTAAATTAGATTCAAACATCAAAGATCTTGCAACTTCAAGAAGTTGTTTATGTTTTCTTTCAAACCGTCCATTTTGTTGAGGGGTATATATGTAGCTTTTTTTATGAACAGTTCTAGAATTAGAAAGATGTTAAGTAAAATCTTGGCTAGTAAATTCACTTCTATTATTGGTTCTAATAGAAGTAATTTTGAAATTAAATTAATTATAGATTAAGTTGCAAAAAAGAATAAAAATGGAAAAAATTTAGGACTTATTCTTCAACAAGATAGTCCATGTTGCTCGGGTATGGTCATCAAGAATGGTTAGAATATATTATGAAACATCTATTGAAGGTTCCTTTCAAGGTCCTCATAAATCTAAATGAAGTAATTCAAAGGGTTTGGTTGCAAGTTGATTGCTAGTAGGAAAGGATAAACAATATTGTTTAATATTATGGCAAATGTCACACACATATAAGTTTTGATCAAGCAAGTGAGAAAGCACATTAATATTCATCAAATTTTAAAAAGAGGCATGCCTTGCCATTATACAAGATTTTCATCATTCAAAGAAGTAAAAGCATAATCAAATTTATTGTGTATACCAAAATTTTTATGAACATTTAAAATAAAATTTTATGCTTTGACTTTATTTTAAAGAGACTCTTTATCTAAAACATATATATTTCCTACTAGCTTGTCTATTGCCAAGGTCTTATTAGTTCATAAGTCTTATAGAACACAATAATTGGGTAAGAAAATAAATTTAAGTTAAGCATATTTGGCTAACTCGCTAATTGATAACAAATTAAATTTGAAACTTGGCATATAGAGAACATTTTCAAGGTACAGGTCATTGGAGAGCCTTATATTTCCTTTTTTATAGACTTCATTAAAGGTACCATCAGGTAAGTAAATAGGAAAAGGACTTTACAAAAAATTTAACTATGAAATGATTTCATTTTAGCACACATGTGATTAGAGGCTCTTATATTAAAAATCCATGCACCAAGAATAAACAAATTGGTAGTGCTTAAAGCAATGCTAAGAGCTTGGTTTAATAAAGCCATACATGCATAGCCTTCCATGTTAGCAAAATCAACTGTGTTACCGTCAAGGGACAACTTTCCTTTCATTATTTTCATAACTTCTTGTTGTACCAAAGTTGTATATCTACCCTTTGTTTGGCTTTTTTATCATACATATAATCTGCATTAATTTTGAGTGGTGCACTAGCCATGTTGATGATTGCTTGAAACTATTTTTGTTGGTTCTTAAAATCCTTATACCAATTGGGCACTCCATGTAATTTAAAACAGATGTCCTTTCCATTTCCCTTAGTGTTACAAAAATCATAATAACGATCTTGCTTATCTCTTTTGTCATTTATTCTCAACATTTATTTCTTCTCAACTTATTTAATCCCACAATTTTTCTGTTTTGTAAAGTACTTTTCTATTGATTCATTGCCTTGGGAAATAAAGCTTATCTCTCTTGGGATTTGATATAATAAAGGACAATTACTTTCCCTATACCTCTTTTGAATTTAATCCTATAGTTCTTTTGATTTAGTAATGTAAAGAAAAGCTTCCATAATTTCTTTAGAGATCAAATTTAATATCTATGAAGTGACCATGTAATTGACCTGAGTCCATTATTCATATTTAGCTATATGTTCATCAAGTGGAATGATGCATCTTTAACAAAGCCAAGTTTTAGCTTTGCTCCTAAAGCAATCTTCATTGATATACTCCATGACAAATAGTTTTTTATATTTAATTATGCAGACATGAATACCATGCCTGGGTGATTGGAGCTATACGAAAAGAAAGGGTCATCATAAGAGTTATAACTAGTATTTGTGCCCTCTATGGAAGATAGCAAGAAGAAGAAAGAAAAAAAATGAAAGCAGGTGATTATCACTACTCTAATACTAGTTGGAATGGAATAATTCTATTATTGATGAGTGTACACAAGCTCTCATAGGCTAAAAAAAAGCATACTGCTTACTAGAAATTCAAAGACATAAACCCAAGTGGAAAGTATACATATATCTCTTGACAAACCAATGTGAATAATACATAATACCAACTAATAAATAGGTGATACATGGCATGTCCTAGTAAACCAATGCAAACCTTGAGAATTACTATATAAAGAATAAGATATTAGGTAAAATCCTAAGCCAACCTTATTTTTCTTTGGTTATTTTTATCTCCTTTAAAATTAGTCATTGGAGTTGATAAGTAGCACCTTGCCTAGTGTGCCTAACTCATTAATTAGCCTCATAAAACTTATGAGCCCAATAAATCTTAAAGAATTTAGGTAATTCCATATTTGAAGTTATCATATCCTAATGCTTCATGCCTTCTGTAATTGAGTAAAATTCCTTTTCATTTATAGACCATTTTTGTTTTGCATCATTTGATTCTTAAAATCATAAAGAAGTGATATCATAGTCAAATGATTTTGTTAAAATGAATAACATATTCGCAAATAAGTTTTATTCATCAAGAAATTTTCCTTAAAGTGGACTTTATTGTGTTAAATTTGCAAAATTTCAAACCAAAGTGAAAATTATTAGTGCCTTTAATTTGACCCATTAAGTTAGACCTATTCTTGTTAATTTGTTGTCCATATATCCTTGATTTCCTATATCATAAAGGAAATCCAATATAGTAAGATTTTTTATATTTCAAATTAGTAGACTTAATTTTTCAAGTTCTATATAAGCTATCAATATTAATGACACACAAGTTTTCAAAGAGAATTTTAAAAATCAAGTGAATTTATCATGTAATCATTTAGTTTTGAAAGTTGTGTTATATTATTTTTGTCTATAATGTTGTTTCTCTTGATTCTAATAATTAAAAACCAAAAGGTATTATTGATACCTTAAATTTCAACGGTCCCTTAAAAATTTGATGATGAAGGTTTCTTATCAATGAGACAAGGGAAAACCTCTTTGGAAGTCATCTTGAGCGCGCTCAGACATGATGGATAACACCCAAAAACAGCCGAAATGGACCAAAATAGTCGAAATTGGCAAAAACAGGCCTCAGAAGCCCTTAGATCAAACCCACAACTTGCATTTATAGGTCATGTGACCCACATGTGTGGGTTGATGACCCACACCCATGGGTCGGAACCTGAGCCTATAAAAATTAGATTTTTTTACCCATTTTAAGGACTTTTTGATACATTTTTCCAAAAACACACTTAGAGAGAGAATGCTACTATTCTAGGATGAATTTGTGATTATTTTCTCACTTTAAAGCCTCTATACTCAAGGAGAACACTTGTGGAGACCCATATCCAGACACCAAAAAAACCCATTTGCTACTTCTTTTTTAGGATTATTTAGCACCTATTTCAAAACATTATCTTTGTCAAAGTGCGCATCTAAGGTAGTCACCCAGTCCTTCTAAGGATCTCTAATCTATTTGAAATAAAAAAAATTTCATCTCATATCATTTTTCTTCTTATAAATTGTGTCAATTTTGCATTATTTGATCATTTTTATCATTTTTGTATCTTTTTTCCTTTGTATATATAAAGTGGGTATTTTAGTGCTAAAGTTTGCATTTTAATTATTTTTACTTTTTTTTTAATAAATTTGCTATTTTTATTATAAAATTCATATTTTTATGGTAAAAATTGCATTTTTATCATTTTTACTATTTTTATTGCATTTTTATTATTTTTTCCATTTTTACTTTCTTTTTTTTTTTTTTGGTAAATTTGCTACATTTATCATAAAGGTCATATTTTTATGGTAAAAATTGCACTTTTATAATTTTTATTATATTAATTGAATTTTTATTATTTTTACTTCCTTTTTTGATAAATTTGCTATTTTTATCATAGAGTTCATATTTTTATAGTAAAACTTGCATTTTTATCATTTTTACTATTTTTATTATTTTTGTCATATTTACTTTCTTTTTTGGTAAATTTGCTATTTTTATCATAAAGTTCATAATTTTATGGTAAAAATTATACTTTTATTATTTTTATTATATTAATTTCATTTTTTATTATTTTTACTTTCTTTTTTGATAAATTTGTTATTTTTATCATAAAGTTCATATTTTTATGGTAAAAATGGCATTTTCATCAATTTTTTACAATTTTTTATTGCATTTTTATTATTGTTTTCTATTTTTACTTCCCTTTTTGATGAATTTGCTATTTTTATTATAAATTTTATATTTTTATGGTTAAAATTGCATTCATATCATTTTTATTATATTAATTGCATTTTTATTATTTTTATTACTTTTTATCTTCTTTTTGTTTTTGATAAATTTGCTATTTTTATCATAAAGTTCATATTTTTATGGTAAAAATTACATTTTTATAATAAACATTTATCATTTTTATTTTCTTTTTTGATAAATTTGTTATTTTTATCATAAAGTTCACAATTTTTTTTGGTAAAAATGATATTTTTATTATTTTATTTTCATTTTTGTTATTTTTTTCCTTTTTTTTTTAAATTTGTTATTTTTATGATAAAGTTCATATTTTTATGGTAAAAATAGCATTTTATTATTATTATTATTATTATTATTATTATTATTATTATTATTATTATTATTATTATTATTATTATTATCATTATATTTTTTAATAAATTTGCCATTTTTTATCATAAAGTTTACATTATTATGGTAAAAATTACATTTTTATTATTTTTGTCATTTTCATTGTTTTTTTGATAAATTTGCCATTTTTTTATTATAAAGTTTAGATTTTATGGTAAAAATTGCATTTTTATCATTTATATTATATTAATTGCATTTTTATTATTCTTGCCATTTTTATTTCTTCTTTGGTAAATTTGTTATTTTTATCATAAAATCCACATTTTTATGGTAAAAATGACTTTTTTTTTTTTCATTTTCATTACATTAATTGCGTTTCTATTATTTTCATCATGAAATTCACATTTTCATGGTAAAAATAGCATTTTATCATTTTATTATTTTACTTGTGTTTTTTGCTATCTTTATTGTTTTCATTCCTCTTTTGGTTAAATTCTTACTTTTATCACACAATTCATGTTTTTATGGTAAAAGTAACACTTTCATCATTTTTATTATTTTATTTGCATCTTCATTATTTATTTTGCATTTTTGTTATTTTATTTACATTTTCATCATTTTTATTATTACTTTTATTCCTTTGTTTTAATTTCTTTACTTTTTCCTTATTATAAAATTTCATTTTCATAATAAAAATGGTAGCTTTACACCAAAATACCCAAATTCTAAAAGCTTGCATCATGAATTCCCATTTGCATCCTTGTTTGCTTTTTTGTTTAATTATTATTGTTACTTCAATTATTTCTCTATCTCATTATTAATGATATATATAAATGCTCTAAATGTGACGCATGCTTATATATGCGTGAAGACTAACTTTCATTTTACAGGTTTATTAGAATAGGGATTTTATTTTATTTTATTTTCATTGTCATTTTGATGTAATTAATAGAATATGAATTTTTCAAGGAAATGTAATACTTAATTCCAATTTCTCTTTTATTTTCTAATTTGTATGTATTTATTAGAATAGACTTTCTTCAAGGGTTGTAATCCTTAGTCTCTTTCCTCCGTTATTTTTATTTCGTTCATCTATGTGTTTATTTTGTTTGTTATTTCTTGCATGCTTATGTGCTACTTGCTTACTTGTTTGCATTATTATTTGCTTAATTAATGTGATGGTGAATATTTGTTTGTTTATTTTGTGATGTATTGTGCATCAAATCCATTTATCCCATGCTCCAATTTTTTATTGCAATATTAATTTGACTAACAAATCAAGTGTGGTGAAGGAATGAGTGATTAAGTAAGATAAAATTGAAACTAGGTGAAGGAATGAGTAATTAAGTAAAGTGTAATAAGAAATAGGATAAGTAATTCCAGCCCCCCAACCCGGAATCTCTAGTTAAGAAAGTGAGTTTTTTTAATTCACTTTTTCCGACAAAAGTTAGGTGGCTATTCCAATCAACAAAACCTATTTAGCAAAGCCTCCCACATCAATAACATTCAGTAAATGGTCGCCTTAGCCTGTCTGCTCCAATATCACACTAATCCTATACCATTTATGACCCCTGAAAAGAACAGACCTGCACGTATGTACATGTATACTTTTTATCTATATGTATGTTTCAACTTGAAAATCTAAAATACATTTACGACAAATAGGACATGTTAGGTTGTTCTCTAACCAAACATCGATACATTTTAAATGAAACATGTGCTTGCATATAGCAAAAATTCGACATGATTCTCCATCATTGTAGTCATCCAAGCAAATTGCACAAGATCCATGTTTTAATTTCATTGCATTGTATTTGTATTTCATCACTGGCATCAACTTATTGATGGATTGTGTATATACTTTTCGCTTTGAGAGACATGGAAGTTCACCAAATATTTCTTCATTTGACTCTACATCATGCTCATAGATGAATCCATATTGATAAAATATTTGAAGGTTGTCATCTAATGTAAGGTTTGTAAATAAAGGTTGAACGACACGTTTATATGTCAAATAAAGCGTGAAGAGAATTATTGATATGACGAGAACACAGAGCAAAGTTAGGCAAAAAATGACCACAATAACAAAGCCAATTATGATGATCAAATTGGGGCTAAATAAATTTTGTGAAAATACAAAGGAAGAAATTGGAGAATTCATCTTGTTGTTACACTTCAAAGAATTGAGTTTGTGAAATTGTATGTAGCCTATGTATTTAAATTGATAAATTTTAAAAATTTTGTTTGTGAAGCCAATTGTATTGGACTTTGTTTTTTATCAAACAAATTTTAGTTCAAAGCCAGTGAAGAAAACAAACAATCAATGAGGAACTACTTGTCAATCCAATGAAGAAAAAAAATTATAATCTTAAAGTTTTGTTTATAACCATAGTCCTAACATCAAGGATAATTAATGATGTTGACATAATAGGATTTGTTAAAAATTGTTGAGACAATGATGTTTAATGATATTGAAAAGAAAAAAAGTGTAATAAACCATTGTGAGAAAATTAAAGATTTAATGTCTAAATAATTAAAAAAAGATAGAGACAGTAAGATAAGTCACTCTAATTATAGATTATTATTAGCTACAGAAAAGAAATTTAACTAATTTGCTTTATAATTTTTTAACCGACCAAACAATTAATCTTAAGCAATTATTGTTAACAAAATATTCATATTACACAACTTTGATGTTACACTTAATAAGAGTTTGTTGCATGCAACTTTACCCTAATGCTCTAATTAATGAGTTAATTCCCGGAATATTTCCAAGAAACTCATGTTTTATGGCTGACTTTTAAAATTGAACATTATTTTGTTGCAATAAATTAAAAAAAAAACCCAGATATAGCACTTTTCTTCTAGATTACACTTGAGGAATATATATATTTTTCAGTTCATTTCAATTCATGTATTATTTTCGTTGTAAGATGCTAGTTAATTTGCCAATTTACTAATAAATTCTTATTCATATGTATTTTATTTAAATAAATCTAATCTTAGTAAAATAATATAAATATCTAAGATTAATTCATTAAAGAATTTATTAGAAAAATATTGGATTTCAACTTTATTAATTATATTTTTAATTTATATAAAAGTTATAGTAAATTTGTGTTTCTGGGAAGGAAGAAAAGGTAATTTTTGTATATTTTATTGGATAAAATAAAACTCAACATTCTAGTTTTATAGAATGAAGTAATAAATTTGTAAGAGGTATATATGTATTTGGTTATTGTTTGGCAACAACCCAGTGACAGGTTTATAAAAGGAAAAAAAGAAAGAAAAGGAATTGTGGCCAAATTGCCAACTAAAAATTGCTAGACTCTAGCAAATATTTTCTTGGGAAATTGTGTCACTTTTTTATAATTTAACTATATCCTGAAAAATAAAAATTGACAATCAATAACTATAAAATTTATAATCAATTCAATTATTAAAAATAAATTTTAAATATTAAGATTATTAGTTAATCCGGTTAATTTTATTTAGATGTATTTTTGTTAATTTAGGCTGAGGCAAGGTAAAAATTTGTAAAAAAAATAAAAAAATTCCTTACTGACAAAGTAAAATATTTTTTATTATATTTATTTAACTTATAAATCACTTCACTTTCATTTTTTTACATTAATAACTACAATGTATCAATCACTTCACTCTCATAATTTTTATTTTATTATTGCCAATTACATATTTTTATTTCAATTTTTATGAGAATGCTACTGAATTAACCAAATAAATAAAACAAATTTCTAGTTAACTGAAAATCTTGCAATCGAAAGTTTATATTATATTATTGAATGTGGTATATTATCCTTTTTTTTTAATGTACGTCTTATATATATATAGTCTTTGTTGATTATTTAGGTTTTTAAATTTTTAATTTTTAAGGGTAAATTATTAAAACTCCTAAAATTTTTTAATGATTAGTATTTTTATTTATTAATTTAAAATTATGAATTATAAAGTTTTAATTATTATTTTATAAAATAAGTATTTTATGAGTATTTTAATAAATTTTAATATATATTAAGAGGAAGTATTTATAAATATTTATGTATATATAATTGGTGAAATAACTAGAGGTTGAGTGTAGTATTGTAATTATATTTTTTAAAGAGAATGATTTGGTGGAAAAAGTATTTATTTTAATATATATATATATATATATATATATATATAATTTCTTTCTTTTCTCTTTCTTTTCATTTTCTTTCTTTTTTTTTTCTTTTCTTCTTCTTCCTCTCGCTCATCGTGCTGCCACCACCATCTACCACGCTAGAGTTTGCAGCAGCTCTGGAACGTCGTCAACAGCCACCTAACTCCAGCCAACTACTCTTCTTCTTCTTCGTTTTTCATCGCCAATAGGAAAGAAAACATATCGGCAACGCCTAGTGTTACTATCAGTCTTGTTTGACTCATCTTCCTTTGGACAACAATTCTCCTCAATCAATTTCACCGATTAGCACCAGTAACCACTCCGATTTGAGGCAAATTGATTCTTAGGGTTTTTGGTTAATTTAGTTAATTTGAGTTAGGTTTGGTGGTAGTTATATGAATTGAAATTGGAGTTGAGATCTATCCGTAGTTGTATTTTTCATAATTTTCTAGAATTGTTGGATTTCGAGTTACTATTCTGATGTTCAATTACTATTCTAGGTTACTGTTACGAACTTGGGTGTTTTCATATTTTTAATAAATCCTATAAATTATGTAGATTAAACTTTATAAAAGAAGTTTTGTGAAATTCCTTGTAGAATTTAAGATATAAATTTTTAAAAGATTATGTTCAAATAATATTTTTAAAGAAAATTTTTATTTTCTTGTTTATTCAAATTTTAATTAAATTTAAAGTTTTCTAACATGTTTAAGACTCATTCTAAATAATAAAAGTCTGAAAATAATTTTTACAAGTAAATTGTAATTTTTAGTTAATTTATAGTAATTTCGAAAAATAAATAAATGAATTATGAATTTCTTTATTATTTTAAAAGCTTAAATGAGTTCCTTAATATTTTTATCATTTGTTTGAATTATTTAAATAAATTAGTCATTTTCAACTTTAATTGTTTTAAATTGTTAATTTTGATTATGTTAGATAAGAATTTTATTGATGGTTTTAAATTGAATTTCTTTTATATTTTAATTATTTAAATGAATTAATTAAAATGGTTTAACTAAATTTTATTTTGTGATATTAGCAAATTTAATAAAATTATGCTATTTCTATATGTGTATCTGTGTTAGGTCTCAGTTGGGCATAAAGTGTAGTTCGGGAGCCCAACTCGAGTAATTAGATCGTGGAGATTATATAAGTGTTGTTTTATGCAGGAATAACTCTACTTTTAGTAGAAAGATGTTTATTTTACATAAGAGACTCTGTCAAATTTTTGATAGTTTTCTCGTAAAATGTGACATCAGTATGTGTTAGTTTTTGAGTTTCAATAGTATTGTGTTTTAGATCGAATGTGTTCTTTAGAAATCTAGAATGTATAAGGTTAGAAATTTTAATTCTATTTATTTTTATCAAATTTTTTTTATAGCCGCACCAAGAGTAGGGCTTGCAAGGCAAGGCTAACCAAGGACATGTCGGCTAGCACGCTCCACATGTGAGTTAATACTATAAAATGTTTTTTGTGTTTATAAATATATAAGAATTTTCATGAGATTTATTAATTATAAGTATAAATATTCTTGTGAGAATGAATTATTAATTTATTATTTCTAAGAACTTTGAAAATATGTTTTAGCTCGAAATTCATTCTATTTTATTTAATGTTAGTTTATTTCTTTGTATTAATTTATATGATAACCATATTTTGAAGAAAATGGTAGAACATGTTATATGGTGGGTGTCACTAGGACTGGATGTGCACTAGTATTAATTCGGGTTGTTAGCCGACTATATTGTGAAATGTGGGCCCTGGTCAAGCTTTGATCTCTGTGCAGGTAATGATTATAGTTGAGCCCTAGTCGAGCTTACTCTTTGGGTAGAGGTATGTTTGCTGGTTGGACCCTAATCGACCATGCTCTCTGGGTGCCAATAAACACTTGGAATAAGAGATAGACTGTGGCTAAACCCTAGTTGAGCTTACTCTTTAGGACCGATAGTCAATTGGACTAAGTAAGCCAAATGGCTATTAGATCTTGAGGTTTAGGGTTCTACCATGATTTCCATTAAAGACTTATTTTATATGAGTTTTATTGAGAAGTTTTTCAATAAAGGAATTTGTGAAAATTTGAAAGGATATTTTATAAAGTTAATTTTTTAAATAAATTAAATGATTTTTAAAAATATTATTTATTCCTTAGGTTTATTAGTTTTTAAATAAAAAATTTTAAAACCAGCATGCATTTTATAGCATTAATTTACTTGGTGAGGTGTGACTCCCCTCAATTATTGTTCCTAAGATCTCGAGAGTCTGCAATTGTTTCTTTTACCCTGCACCAGACTCATTCCTCATTGACTACTTTATGTATGTTGTTTAATTAAAATAATATGTACTTGAATTCTAGATACCACAGTAGCTAGTTAAATGACATGTATAATTTGTATTGGAATTTGGTATTTTAGTATTCCCTTTGTTATGGATTTTATGGTGTTAAAAATATACATAAATATTTATGGTTTTAGTATAGACCATTGGAGTGTTCTGTGTGATAGCTGGGAAATTTTTATGAAGGCTTACTACAGGTTTTGGATGCATTATGGATTTCCTATTCCTTAGCGCTAGTCATGTGCCTTTAGGTTTAGGTTGTGATAAAGTTGGTATTAGAGCTTATGGTTGATTTTCTGCTATCTTCGTCATTGAATTATGTATTTTTTAAAACTACTATGATGAATAGGTGGTAATTGTCAATTGATGTCATCATTTCTTCTAGGATTTTGCATATATGTTAGCATCCTTATTAGATCTTGAATCTTATTTCTCTGTCTTTTCAAAATAAGGAGGGCACGAAATGCTCTTATTATAGATGCAGAAGATGATGGTGAATGGTCCTTTCAGGATGAAGCTCCTCTCCCTACCCCACGATGTAGAGGGAGGGGTAAACCTAGAGCAACGGTAGCTCAGGGATAAGAGCAATAGCTGCTAGTAGAGCTAGAAGTTCTTGAGGTGGATCATGCATCCTTTATAGCTATAATGGTAGAAATTAACCAAGGTCTAGCTACAGTTAATCAAGCTATGCCATTAGTCCAGCAGATGCTCCAGTAAAGGAACTAGGAAATGTCAGATGTTAATGTTGCACTTCTCTACTCTATAATTGACATAGTCTCTTTTGATGGTACATGAGATGCTTTGGACTTCATTAATATGATTGAGTCATGGATAAGAATAGGGCACATTGACTATTAGAGAATTTTAATTATTAAACTATCAGTGCAAGATACAGCTCAAGATTAGTTTATGCAGTCAATTTAGCCTCACATGAATAATATAACCTAGCTTGAATTTACAAAGTGGTTCCTAAGGTACTCTTCTAGTTTGTTATCTTGATGCTAGAGTTTTGTTTAATCCGAGTGCATCGTATTTTTTTGTATCTCCTGTTTTTACTTCAAGAATGGGATGGCAACCCTCCAAGTTGTTAATTTTGTTATATGTAGCAACTCCATTTAGTGATGAGTTAGAGACAGATATAATCTTTTCATCTTATCCAATGCTATTGGAAGGTAGAGAGTTGTTGGCAGATTTAGTTCTACTGGATGTGATAGATTTTGATGTGATTTTCGGAATGGATCGGTTAACTTGACATTATGCCACTTTGGATAGTTAAGAGAAAGAGGTTATCTTTAGAATCCCAAATGATGAGGAATTTCAATTCAGAGGCAATAAAAGTTCAATGCCTCAAAATCTCATCTCTACAATCACAGCTAAAAAGATTCTTAAAAGGGGGTGTTAAGGCTATTTAGTTGTAGTTAGGGATACAAAGGTAGATAAGGGGGCAATCGAGAATGTGCCAATGGTGTGCAAGTTTCCTGATGTTTTTCCTAAAGAATTACTAGGGTTATCACTAGAAAGAGAGATAGAATTCTATATTGATGTTATACCTAGTACAAATCCTATCTCTATGCCACCTTATAGAATGGCGCCTGTAAAATTAAAAAAGCTTATAAAATAGTTGCAAGAGTTGCTTGATAAGGGTTTAATTAGACCTAGCACGTCTCCTTAGGGTGTGCTAGTGTTGTTTGTGAAGAAAAAAGATGGTAGCCTTCGAATTTGTATCGACTATAGACAATTAAACAAAGTCACCATCAAGAAAAAATATCCTCTCCCAAGTCTTAATGACTTATATGATCAGCTTCAAGTAGCTTAGTGTTTTTCCAAGATTGATTTAAGGTCAGGGTATCATTAGTTGAGAATTAAAAGTGAAGATATACCCAAGACTGCATTTAGATGAGATATGGCCATTATGAATTCTTGGTGATGTCCTTTGGGTTGACTAATGCCTTAGCAGCCTTTATGGACTTGATGAATCAAGTGTTTAGCCATTCTTGGACTGATTTAGGATAGATTTATTGATGATATTTTAGTATATTCAAGGAGTGAAGAATAGCATGCCATGTATTTGAGGATGGTGCTTCAGACTTTGAGAGAGTATCAACTGTATGCTAAATTCTCTAAGTGTGAGTTTTAGTTGGATCAAGTGGCATTCTTAGGCCATGGATGACATTCAAGTAGATCATAAAAATATTGAAGCCATTACAAAGTGGTAGAGACCTACAACAATGAGTGAAGTAAGAAACTTTTTGAGTTTAGCTGGCTATTATAGGAAATTTGTTAAGGATTTCTCTAAGATAGCTGCACCTTTAATAAGGTTGACCTAGAAGAATGCTAAGTTTATGTGGATGAATAAATGTGAGGAGCATTTTTAGATGCTTAAAAATAAGTTGACTTCAACTCCAATGTTGACTCTACCTTCAGGAAGTGAAGGGTATATGGTATATTGTGATGCTTCTCAAGTAGGTTTAGGTTATGTACTGATGGAAAATGGTAAGGTAGTTGTTATGCTTCACATCAGTTAAAGAAGCATAAATAGAACTATCCTACTCATGATTTAGAAATGGCAGTTGTAGTGTTTGCCTTGAAGATTTGGAGGCATTACTTGTATGGTGCAACTTGTGAGATTTACATTGATCATAAAAGTTAGAAGTATATCTTTCAGCAAAAAGATTTGAATTTAAGGCAAAGGAGATGGATGGAACTCTTAAAAGACTATGACTGCTCCATTCTTTACCATCTAGGTAAATCTAATGTGGTAGTTGATGCATTAAGTATGAAGTCAACATGAATCCTTCCTCGCATTAACTCAAAAAGGAGGTCAATTATTAAAGAACTGCATGAATCGATTGATCAGGGGTTACAGTAGAAGATAACTAAGAAATGTCTTTTAGCTCAATTCAGAGTACGTTCTGTGTCTTGGATAAGGTTAAAGTTGTGTAGAGAAAGGACTCACAGTTGTAAAACATAATGTCTAAAGTGCAACAAGGTCAATCTAGGGAATTTATTATTGATAGTAAAGGCATTTTACATTTGGGCACTAGGCTATGTGTGCTAAATGTGGATGATTTAAGAAAGAAGATCATAGAGGAAGCTCATTTTTTTGCTTATAATGTTCACCCAACTTCTACCAAGATGTATCATGATTTGAAAGATACATATTGGTGCAATGGGATGAAAAGGGACATTACAGAATTTGTATCCAAGTGTCTCACTTGTCAGCAGGTGAAATTAGATCTTCAGAGACCCTCAAGATTGCTGTAATAATTGCCTATTCCAGAGTGGAAGTGGGATATGATTACGATGGACTTTTTTTCTGGTTTGCCTTGCACATCAAGTGGATATGATGCCATATGGGTGTTGATAAGTTGACCAAGTCAGCTCACTTCTTGCCAATTAAAAAGACTTATACTATATATAAGTTGGCCAAGTTATATATTAATCGAATTATTTATCTACATAGGGTGCCAGAAAGTATAGTGTCAGGCAAAGGACCAACCTTTACTTTAGTTTTTTTTGCAAGAGCTGCATAGAGCATTGGGTGCAACACTCCATTTCAGTATAGTTTTTCATCCTCAAACGGATGGTCAGTCAGAAAGGACTATTCAGAAATTAGAGGATATGCTTCAGGTGTGTAATGCATATCCACAAGTATACAAAATTGTACAATTAGTAATTAAATATCGATCCCATAAGGATTGAAAATTAAGTATTATAATACTAATTATGCTTCGTTTGTTTAAACAATAAACAAATGGTGTTTGAAATTAACTAAAATTAAGCAAAGGAAATATATAATAATTAATAATCAATTTAAAAAGCTAAGGTTCTTATTATCAATTCAACCATTTCTAAAGACCAATTGGTACCTAAATCATACATAACCTTAATCCAATTAAAGGCATCTAAGAAATCTTAGGTTTTCCTCTTAGACAAACCCATAATTAACCAAGTAAATTAATATCTTAGATTTATAGCTCTCACTTACTAAGTGTTGGTTAACCTAGTTTAAAGCTCCAACCCTTAATCAATATTAGTTGCTTTAATGTCTCTTAACTAAAAAATCATTTAATAGGTTATTGTTTGTATCCAGTGGAACCTATCTCTCAATCAAATTTCATTGTATAGATTCAATCAGAGGGTGATCAATCCTATAAAGACATTAAGTTAAATAATAACCAATGGATTAAGATTAATAGCTTAGGTTAAATTGCAATTGTTACATGGTTGAATTAATATAAGAACCCTAAACGAACTTAGCTACTCATGTTCATAATAAGAGACAAAGAAGAGGAATAAATGAAAATAAACATCATCATTAATCAAAATAGAAATGAATAATAACAAGTGTTTTAGAAAAACCCCCTTTGACGGTAAAAGGCTATTGTTCTTCAATCCTTGTTCCTTAATCTCCAAAACTAACATCATCAAGCACTAGTCTTTGATGATAAAAGAAAGATAAAAACTTGTAAAAAATGTGTAATAAGAAAAATGGAATTGAATGTTTTTATTCCTAGAGGCTACACATACATAAAACCCTAGCCTCTAACCTCTTGATATCTTTCCTTTTTGAAAATCCAAAAAAAAAAAAATCCCCTTTACAGTGCTTCAAAATTCAAATTTCAAAAAGCTGCCAATAGGGCACACGGCCATACGTGTTTAAGCACACAATTGTGTGCCTTTCTTTTTAAGGATTTTAGTAATCAGGCATGGCTATGTACGTGGGTGTGCATGGCTGTGTGTCCAACCTTCAAGCAGGCTTGGCCATATGCAAAAATGCACACAGGTATGTGCCTCTTCTAAGTTTTAAACTTGATAGATTATGCCTTTAATGCTTCTTGGACACTTCCATAGCCTTCAAAAGTCCTATGCCTAATTCCATTACTATTCACTGAACACCTAAATGCATAAAAACAATAAAAAAGTAAACCAAAATACTAAAAATGAACAGAAACTCAAATCAAGCAACATAAACATTTAAATTAAAGAAAAATTTAACAAAAGATTACAAATGCAACTACAATGACACCTAATTCTAACACATTAAGTGCTCAAAATAATACATATCTTACACTCATCAAATTTCCTTACACTTGAATGTTTGCTTATCCACAAGCAAAGCTCGAATACACCATATTCACCTAAAGAATCATGCCTATTAACTAGCTTTAACTTAACTAACTATTTCAATCTTCCTTTAATAAAACACTTAAAAACTCAAAATTGAAATAGTAATTCAATGTCAATAATGCATTGTTTCTGTGTGAAGAGCACACTTTTCTATTGAAATCATGAAAGCAAATAATTGACATTCAAGAAAAAGGGAAGAAAATAGGAATCATTATAAAACTTGGGAAGTTAAAAATTTAGCACATATAAGGTTTTAAAACTTTTATTCAATCAAAGTTTTCCTAATTTCAGTATCCCCCACCTTTCCTACACTACTCAATGTGGATACCTCCAAAAAGGGTCCTTTTGATACTTTTACTCTAAAAAGAGCATTACAGTATAATGATCATTTAAAGATATTATTTTCAAATTCAACACCTAACAAATGTGTTTTATGCTCCATCTCATTTTTTTTTGGAATAAAAGAAAATAAACCAAAATACATGAGAATTTAACCAAACTAAATTAGACTTAAATTCTAACTTACAAACATTTTTCTCAAGCATCAAGCACCTAAATTCATTTTTTCAATAGAAAAGTAAGCATTAAGTTCATTAAATTGTCAAAATTTCCTAACCATAAATTACTCTCCTAATTTAAAAAGTCCAAACAAATTATTAAAGGATGATTAAAGCATTTCTCCAAGAAAACTAAACTTTAATAAATAAAAGTCTATATGTGAGTAGGTTGCAATAATCCAAGTGTGAGAGTAATGCATGAACAACATAAAAACTTAAACCAAAATATGCATAACTCTTAAAGTAAAACAAACATACAAACAAAAAAACAAAAAAAACAAAAAAAAAAAAACTAAAGAACATTGTACTTCCCTCATTTGGATGCACTTGGTGGGGAAGTGAATGGAATGATAATGGGATCTCTTGCTGCCTTATTTAGACCTTTTGCTTTAAGGGAGTGTACAAAAGATTTCATCAATTTGAGCTTGCAACCTATAAACACCCAATTTCAGGATAACAAAATATGGATGCGACAAAGGACTCAAATGATGAAAATGTTATAAGTAGGTCTTCAACACTTAAAGTTTTGAAACCTCAAAAGTTTGAATATGTTTTCAAAAAGAGTTTCATTGGTTTTTTAAGGACTTAATTATAATTCTTGTATTTTTACAGAAAATAAAAATATTTTTCCTGAGTTTTGATTGGTTAAAATTTTTTTCTTAAATTTATTTTTGGGAATTATCTAATTTTTCAGAAAATAAAGTCATTTTAAAATTGAAACTCTTCAGTACGCAAGACCTAGGCTTTTTTAGGTTTTTCTACAAAAAGAGAGCTTAAGCTCTAGGAAAAAAAAAAGAGTGACTCTCAATTTTGGATCCTCAGCACTTTTTCTGCAATTTTGATTCTCTTCTTTCCAAGGATCTCTAAACTTTCCTTTAGGTAGTACACATAAAATTATTGGTGATTTATTCGTTGGAGATTTTTGAGGAAAAAAGAATAATAAGTCTTGAAGGTCTACTAAAAAAACAATGGTGATTGATCTTAGTTTAAGGAGACAACCACATTACATCCATAATCATCTTCTCATTCTCTATTCTCTATTATTTTTTATTTGATTATTTTGTTTCTATTGAATTTTAGCTTTACTTAATTTTTATTGCTATTTTATTTATTCACTAACCATTGTTTATTTTTGTGTTGGTGATTATGGAGAGAATCACTTAATGAGTTTACTCAAAGAATAAAATCCATGAAGGTCCATGGAATGTCATGGATGGAACCTTATAGCTAAATATATTTTCTAGGTTTTTATTTAGTTGTTTATCATTGTTTTAATTTTTTTATTTCTTTTTGGATTGTATTAATTTTTCTTTTCTTATTATTTTCAGTAGCTCTCTGTAATAGCCCAAATAGTAGGAATAGTGAAATTTTATGTGGGTGCTTGTATGTTTTATTTTAAGTAATTAGTTAGTAAAATTAGGGTTTCAATTGGGTAATTAATTAAAATTAATGGCTATAGAAATCATTAGGTTGTTTAATTAAAATTGAATTAGATTTAAGTGGATAGAATTAAGGTTGCCTATTAATTGTTTTGTTTGTTTATGGTCACTTTAATTAAATTAGGTTTTTTAGAAAAGTTAAATTAATTGTTTGATTTTTTACTTGTTTGTTTTGATATTTTTATTTTTTTTGGGCTTATTTGCTTATGTTTATGTGTTTTGGGCCCTAAGCCCATATTAGGCTTTAACCCATTTAAATTTAGGTTTTTTAGGTTTAATTAATTAAGATGTATTTTAGGTTCCTAATTAATTAAATTTAAGGTAGAGATAACTTAGGCCCATTTAGTTTATTAGATATAGGCCCACCTAATTTAATTTAATTAATTTAGACTTAGCCCATTTAATTTAAGTCTTTTCATAATTTGTAGATTTAAGATCATTCTAGAAATAAAACATGTAGAATTAGGCCCATTAATTTAAATACTTCATAATTTGTAGAATTAGACCCATTAATTTAAATACTTCATAATTTGTAGAATTATGCCCATTTTTAGAGTTAAAATAAATAGACTTAGGTTAACTTAATTAAAATTAAATAGGAATTAGGCCCATTAGTCTTTAGACTCACCTGTAAATTAAAACATGTAAATTTAGCCCATTTAATTAAAATCAATGTAGATTAAGCTAACCTAGGGATTCTAATGAATGCATTGTTTACTTGTATATTTCATGACTAGTTTGCCTACAGATGATTGTTTTTTAACGGTTTATATGAAATTGCATGTAAATAGAGGATAAAATAGTAATTCATAAAGCAATTCTGAAGGAACATAAGACTGAAAGAAGTTAGTATTCCGTATCTAAAATCTCCTGGTTGTGGTGTTGGCTTTCTTTTAGGGAATCAAGTATCACCAATTTTTGATTTATCCTAGTTATTACCCTGGGTGGCGACTCCTCATCTCCACGTCATGTCTTTATGACAGTGGTTAGTGTGTTCTCTAGAGCCCTGAGCTCAACTAGTGTCACGGTTGCTAAGATCTTAGGCATCCGCTAAATCCCACTGTCTACACAACCTTTCAACCCTCACTTTGCAATGTCTCTCAAATTTCCCCATCTTAAGACACAAGTCCATATTCATATTCATAATCTTATTGTCAGAGATGTATATAAGCTCCTTGATTTTTTCTATGATTCCTTCACTCCATGCTTTGATGCTCTCTCTTCCTTTCTTGGCTTTTGCTTTCACTTCCATTATTTTCTTCCTCTATAGTGTTAGGAGGTAAAAGGACTTCACCATGTTGCATTGCTATTTGGCATAACAAGTAGCATCTCCTTGAAGTGACATCATAAAGCTCATTGAATTTTGTGATAATTTTAACTTGAATAAGGTAGTCTTTATTAAGGAATTCAAATTCCAGGGGCTTTAATTGATGTTTGGTAAATTCATATAGAGCAAAATGCAATGCCAAACAAGTGATAATATGCCCCAACAACAATAATACTTTCCTAGCCTACACAACATGCCACATAGAACACAAAAAAAAGTATGTGCTACACACTTTTGTGTTAGTTTTCAAGCAACACAATATAAATAGCTCATCTGGAGAAACCTTAGTGTTGTCCTTTCTACCAAAAATGGTACATGACATGAACTTGTGTAGAATTAAATATGAGTGATCTTTAATCAAACCACTGAAGGTTATGCCCAAAATGATTTCACAAATTACTATTTTTAAGTATTTTATGGATGATTTTTTAAGTCCTAGCCTTCACAAACTCTATCACCCCTAATGATTTCATGCCCAAAACTACTCATATTATAATCCAATGAAGGTTATCAAACACCTCCTTTAGGAAAACCAAAGATATCAAGCATGATTTCATAGTCAAAATAGTATTCTTTTCCAAAGAACCTACATGAAAAGACCCCTTGATTTTCATCTAGAATCTTAAACGTAGTGTAAAATTCGATTATGAGCTTAAAGAACACATTATATTGGGCTATAGCCAGTTTAGACCACCCTAATTTATTACAAAATCTATATATGGTTCCTTTAATTCCCATGCTTAAAAGTACCTCACCATCAAAATATTTTTGACTTGCTAAAATTTCTTTTAACTAAGGAGCAAATCTCTTACCTTTCTCTTTCAGGTAAATGGCAAAGAAAGCTTCAAAATCATCCCTTATGTCTTTGGACTTACATTTTCGATTACTAAGCCTCTTTCCTTGATATAACGTCTTTGTTCTAGCCATCATAATAATGTTAGTGTCTCTACAAAAAAATAAAACAGTAAAAGAGAAAAAAAATATAACAAGAACAAAAACAAAACATAAGAATAATATGGTTTAAGTAAGAAAAAGGGTTATAAAGAATTCTATTCCTAAAATAAAAAGAAAGGAACTAATATGTAATTTTTACAAAAAAGGAAAAATAAAGATTATCAAGTCAAAGTTTCCTTTATTAAATAGGAATTAGTAATCAAATAGGAAATTAAGCTCTCCTAGAATCCCTAAATAACAAGGAAAATAAAATAAAAAATTACAAACTAAAATTAAAATTTTAAAATTCAAAAATTTGAATCTCTCCCTCATACTTACAATATGCAATGTCCTCATTGTATAAGCATATGACAAAGAATGTGAGAAATAAAAATCAGACACCCATGTTCATCAGGGCGTATGGCCATGTTTATCGAGGCGCACAGTCATGTGGCCTATTTTTGCATTTTTAAGCTCATTAGGTCACATGAGTATGCACTTGGAGGCACACGGACATGCCTAGTTTGTGAATTTAGAGCTCTAAAGGCGCATGGTTGTGCACCAAATACGCATGGTGATGCTTGAAACATGATTTGAACATGAGAAACTGGCTTGCTTAATTCTTATCAATCTGATTCCATCAATTTTTATAGAAAAAGTATCATAAACTCATGTCATCTGTATGAGAGAAAAATTAAACATAAAACAAAGGACAATTAACATTAATAAAATAAAATCCTAAAATAACTTAAACTAAAATGAAACAAACTTCAAAAATTCAAACAAACATAATAAAACATAACAAACATAAAATAAAACACATTGGTCCACAAAACATAAAATCAAAAGCAACTTAAAATAACATTGTTCAAGCTAGAACAAGACAATAATTTAAAACAAAATCTTTACTCTTCTCCTTCATCCTCAAATAAGGAGCTATCTTCTTCCTCTTCGAGTTTATCATGAATGGGTGGATATGGTGGAGGAACAAAATTATGGGCATTAAAGAATGCCATGAGATTATGGTTAATCAAATTCACATTTTGATTCATTCATATCATTATAAGGTCTAATTGGTGTGCCAATGTATTCAAATCACAAACATTTGAATCAACTACTCCCACTTGAAGTTCTAAGTTGTCAAACATTTCCATGACCACTTTAAGGGTAGCTTCTTGATCTTTCTCCTCTTCCTCTCTTAGTGGTTCCTCCAACGAAGTAGGTTGGGTAAGGAATGCTCTTCCTCTTTGGTCAACACGGACTAAGCCTATAGCTTCCATCATGTTAATGTCAATGATGAAATAACCCTTAACCTTTTTAAATGACATATTTTCAATATCAAAGCCTAGGTAAGTAGCCATAGTGGTCACTAGTCCTCCTACTTTGATAGCTTCAGTTACTTTTATAGCTACATCCCTCAATTTTTTGGTTAAATCATGATAAATATCAAGTTTCCTATCATTGACCATACAATATAGAATGTTTAGCTCTATGGTGGTAACCATGGAATCCATTTTTTTCCTTGGAAACAAGGAATGGCCCATGAGCCTATGCAAATAATTCAAAGCGGGTGATCGAATATGGGATTCTTTTACTACCCTAGCCTCATACAAAAATTCCCTTTCTTTAGTTATTTCTCTCCAAAATACATCTCTATCTTAGTCAACATTAGCATTTTGATCCTCAGGAAAATGAAATACATCCTTAAGTTCAAACAATCCTAAATTATATTCTTCATTTCCTAATTAAAACTTGAGCATAAAAGTTCATTTGTCAAAGCTAAATGAAGAGACAAATTCATAGGTAGGCCTAGCATAAGTGGAACTTTCTATCATGACAAATTCTTCCCAACCCATCCTATTGACATGCATCTTTACCTCATCAAACAACATAATTTCCTTTAAAGTTGAAGCACTAGCATATGTATTAGGGACAATCTTCCTATTCATTATTTTCTCAAATTTCTTCCTATACCCCTCATGCCTAAAATGAATTTGATTAGGAAAGGGTTTTACCATTCGTTCTTCATTAGCGCCACCCGGATTGTTGGAGCTTCCACCAAGCCTTGCTCTTTTAGGAGGAGGAGTGGATTTCTTCTTTGAAATGCTCTTCTTCTTTTACTCTCATTCCATGGTGATATGAAGGAGATGAAGAGTTAAAAGAATGTTAATAGAGAAGATGAGTGAAGAATGAATGAATAAGAAGATGATTTGAGGAAGTGGAAGAGTGGTGGGTGTTTAAATAGAAGAGATGGTGTGGTGGGAATTAGAAAAGGTAGTCAAAATTTAGGAGTTCTAGATTTTAGGAAGTGGAAAAGGTAATGGAAATTGATGAATGCTAGAGTTTGGGAAGTGGGAAAGGTAGTCAACGTTAGAAACCCTAAGTGTTTAGGAAGTGGGGAATGTTGGGAAAGTGGAGGGGCTCTACTTAGAATTGAGTGTGCATCATGTATTCATAATACTACAGGGGACACACGGCCATGCATGTCAAGGTGTATGGCCATGCGACCTGCTAGCACATAATTTGTTAATGACAAGCATATAGCCATGCACATTTTGCACATGGCCATGTCAAGTTGTATATTTTTAGCTTGTTAGGCAAATGATCATGCGCGAAATATGCATGGCCATGATTGGATGCAAATTTTGGCTTTGACATGGGTATGTACAAAAAGCATATGACCATGTCTGAATGTAATCTTGATTGTAAAGGACAACAATCAGGTCATATGGTTGAGCCACAGGGTGTACAACTTGACCAATTCACCAATTAAAGTATTAATCATAAATTTGCACATAATGCAACACATAAATGACTTGCACATCATATCAACTAATATTCCACACAAATTTACTAACAAAACCTCTTATAGAAGTTCTCCTTTCCTCACTTTCTAAAATTATAAAAGAAAATAAATATCAAAAGTCCAATTAAAATAAACTTACAAAAAGATAAATGAAATGATTTAAACAAAACAAAGTAAAAAAAATTCTTGGTTAAGCCCCTAAGAAGCGCTCTTTTAAAGGTCCATGAGCTAGACTGTCATGTTGATCACATAGTTAACTATCTTAAGTATGCAACTTGATGAAAATTCTCCAATTTGCCTCCACAGTACAACTTCAATCTCTGCCTATTCACTTTGAATTTGTCTCCTCTAATGTTGAACAATTCTATAGCTCCATGAGGATATGATCGAGTCACTGTAAATGGTCCTAATCATTTACTCTTCAAATTTCCTAAAAATAATTTGAGCCTCGAAATGAAAAGCAACACTTGATCACCTTCCTTGAACTTTTTGACCCTTACTCTTACATCATGCCATCTCTTTGTTCATTCCTTGTAAATCCTTGAATTCTCATAGTCAACTTCTCTAATCTCTTTAAGCTCACTCAACTATAATAATCTCCTTTTAGCTGCCTTTTTAAAAGTCAAAATTCAAGGCTTTCACTGCACAATAAGCCTTTTGTTCAAGTTCAACTAGAAGATGACATGCTTTGCCATAAACCAATCTAAAAGGAGATATCCTAATAGGTGTTTTATAGGCTATTCTATATGTCCACAAAGCATCGTCAAGCTTCTTTGACCATTCTTTTCTTGACTTTCTCACTATTCTTTCAAAAATTTTCTTCGACTCCCTATTGCTTACTTTAACTTGTCCACTTGTTTAAGGGGGATAAGGTGTAGCTACTCTATGCTTCACCCCATAATGAGCCAATAATATTTCTATGTTTTTATTGTAAAAATATGTTCCCCTGTCACTTATAATTACTCTAGGCACACCAAACCAAAAGAACAACTTCTTTAAAAACTTACAAACAACTCTTGCATCATTTGTTGCGCATGCTTGAGCCTTTACCCATTTGGAAATATAGTCCACACAAACAAGAATGTACTTGTTACCCTCTGATAAAGGAAATGGCCCCATACATCACATATTTTAACCTCTAAAATTCTATATTAAAGCATTTCATCCTTCTTTGAAATGTTGCCACTCCTTTGATATGCATCACAATGAATCCCAAAGTCTCTTGCATCTTGAAAAAGTGTAGGCAAATAGAACCGTACTTCCAAAACCTTAGCAGTTGTTCTTTGTGGTCTAAAATGTCCACCATTGACCATTCCATGACAATGTTGCAAGACTAACCCAATTTCTTCATTTGCTACACATCTATGTACCATACTATCATTACACAATTTTCATAAAAATGGTTCATCCTAAATGTAAAATTTGGAATCACGAGTTAGGTTCTTCTTTTGTTGGGGAGTTAACTCTTCTGGCATTTCTCCATTTGATAGAAAATTTTCTATGTTAGCAAACCAAGGAGCACCCATGATCCTTATGGCCAAAAGAATCTCATCTATAAATAGTTCTTTGATAAGTTCTTAACTATTCCCTTCCTCTTACTTTGTATCCAGCCTTGAAAGATTATTAGCTACTACATTTTTAGATCCCTTCTTATCTCTAATCTCAATGTTAAACTCTTATAACAACAACACCCATGAGCCTTAGTTTAGAATCTTTCCTATTCATTAGGTACTTTAATGTTGCAAGATCTGTGTACACAACAACCTTAGAGCCAAGGAGATATGATATGAACTTGTTAAAAGCAAAAATGACTACCAATATCTCCTTCTTTGTAGTAGCATAATTTAGATATGTATAAGTCAATGTCTAACTTGCATAGTATATCATATGTAGCTTGTTCTCCTTTCTTTGACCAAGCACAACTCCTATTGCATGATCACTCGCATTACACATCAACTCGAATAGTAGACTCTAATCTGGGTGCCATCAATATTGGAGTTAAAATAAAGGATTCCTTTAATAATCATCAATAAAATAAAAAGGTGAATCTTTCTCAAGCAACTTATAAAGGGGTTTAGATGTCAAGGGAGCCAGGAGTTTTCTTGGCCATGCAGGCTTCTATAGGCAGCTCATTAAAGATTTTTTGAAAAATCTTTAATAAACCACCTATAAAAGCCTGTATGTTAAAGAAAACTACTAACTCCCTTCACATTTATAGTGTCCTATAGCTTTCTCAATTGTCTCCACCTTTGCTTTATTAAATTTAATCCCTTGAGCTAAAATTTTATGTCCCATAATGATTCCTTCATCTACTATGAAATGACACTTTTCCTAATTCAGCACCAAGTTTGTTTCTTCATAGCATGCAAGAACTTGCTCCATATTGTTTAGACATAATTCAAATGAGTTTCCATAGACTAAAAAATCATCCATGAAAACATCTATGATCTCCTCTACCAGATATGCAAATATGGCCATCATACATCTTTGGAATGTTATAAGAGCATTACATAATCCAAATGGCATCCTCTTATATGCAAAAGTGCCATAAGGATATGTAAAAGTGGTTCTCTCTTGATCTTCTACAACTATTATAATCTGATTATACCCTGACTACCCATATAAACAATAATAGAATGCATGTCTTATTATTTGCTCTAACATTTGATCAATGAAAGGTAATGGGAAGTGGTCTTTTCTTATGGATGAATTCAATTTTCTGTAATGTATGCACAACCTCCATCCACTTACAACTCTCATCGGAATCAACTCCCCTTCCTCATTTTTCACAATTGTAATTCCACCCTTCTTTGTGACACACTAAATTGGGCTCACCTAAGAACTGTCTGAGATCGATTAAATGTTCCCTACATCAAGAAGCTTGACTACTTCTTTTTTCACTACTTATTGCATGTTTAGATTAAACCTCCTCTGCCTTTCAATGGTTGGCTTGTATCCTTCCTCCATCAAGATCTTGTGCATGCAATAACATGGACTTATGCCCCTAAAGTCAGATTTTTTCCAACCAACTTCTTTTACTCTCCTCTTTAGCATGTCCACTAGCAAATCCTTTTGATCTTTATTAAGTTTAGAGGATAAAATCATAGGTAGTTTTTGATCTTTTCCTAGAAAAGTGTACCCTAAATATTGAGGTAAAGGTTTTAAGTCTAATTTTGGTGGTTTAATGGTTGAGGATAGTGTAGGTCCAGTGTTTGGTAATTTCATGTGTGGTATGTTAGGTTGGCATTTGAGGTGTACTTCATCTTGAGAGGGTTGTATCTGAAAACACTTCTCAATATTTTCAATCTCCATAGATTTTGCTAACCTATGTCATTGGACTTCATTCAGACATTTTTCGACAACATATACTCTCATGAAAAAATCCTTATCATAAGGGTATTTCATGTTTTGATAAATGTTAAACTTACAACTTTCATCCCCTACTCTCAATGTGAATGTTCCATTATAAACATCAATGATTGCTCTTGGAGTATAAAGAAAAGGCATACCAAGGATTAATGGGACCTCCCCATCCTCCTCAAAGTTAAGGACTGCAAAATCAAATGGAAAAAAATGAATTTTTTAGCCCTTACTAGCAAATCTTCCATCATGCCTTCTAGTTCCTTCACTATCCTATCTACAAGTTGCAATCTAATATTTATGGGTTTTGCTTCTCCTAGCCCTAATTTCATGTAAATAGACAAAGGCATAAGATTAATTGAAGCTCTTGAATCACATAAAGCTCTTTGAAAATTAAATTTCCAATAGAACATGGAATAGTTTGACTCTCTGGATGCTTCCTTTTTAAAGGAAGTTTATTCGAGATTATTGCATTTCACTCCTTTGCGAGTGTGACTATCTCAAACTCCTATAAATTCTTTTTGTTAGAAATTAACTCCTTTAGAAATTTGGCATATTTTTGGCATCTGAGAAAGACATTCCATAAGAGGCATATTGATGTGGAGTGCCTTAAACCTCTCCTATAATTTTTCAAATTGTTGATCATACTCATGTTTCTTCAACCTTTGAGGATATGAAACTAGAGGTTTATAAGGCTTCACTAGTGGTAGTGTTGATTTCTCCTTATTTTTATCCTCAAATTCTTTTTCTTTTTCCACTGGCATTTCAACCCACTCATCTTCTTAGTCCTTCTCTTCTTCCTTCTCATTTTCCCTCATATTCCACAATTACTTTTAGGGTTTGAATCTCTGTTCAACTTCTCAAGGTAATAGCCTTCAACTACTCTTTTGGATTCTTTTTAGTGTTACTTGGCAAGGAACATTGATTTCTTATTGACAAAGAGTTTGCCAATTGCCCCATTTGCACCTCTAAATTATGGATAGAGAAAGAATGATTCTTGAACATGAGTTGAGTGTCTTGGTACATTTGCTTAAATATGCCTTCCAACCTCTTTGTTGCTTCATCTTGCTGGTTCATTTTTGTAGACATGACATCTATGAACTTCTCTAACTTACTCTCCAAAGAAGTTCCTGAAGATGAACTTTTTTCATGTTAAAAATTAGGTTAGTGATGTTGTGCATTATGCTATCCAAAACCTAGTGGTGCTTGTGACCTCCACTGGTTGTTTTCTTGATTCCTCCATAAAAAATTAAGATGATTTCTCCAACTGAGATTGTAAGTGTTTTCATGCACTTGGTTTTGCTACCCCTTGAAGTTATTCACATTGTTAACATTCTCCATGGTCAATCCTTGCATCATTTAACACTAAATAGTTGGATGATAACCCTAACACAATTCATAAGAAGACAAGTTAGAAATTGCATTAACACTCATTTTTTCCATCCTTTTGGATAAAGCATCCATTTTTGCATTTAGCATTGTCAAGCTATCAACTTCAACTACTCTCCCTCTCTTCGGAATATCCCTCTCATTAGACCATAGGCTTTAGGTGTTAACCATTTCTTCAAAAAGCTCCAAAGCATCTTTAGTTCTATTATATCGAAGCTAGAATTACTTTTTCGCAATCTTTTTTCCTTTTATATGTATTTTATTAGGAAAGTAATGTAATAATAATATTTTAGCTTATTTATCTTCCACTATCTGATGTATTATGTGAATGTTATACAAATTGTCATTACCAAAACTAAGGTGTTATTGTAGCTATAAATTGAATATCATATAATGAGAAATAGTCAAAAAGTATATGTGATCCCCCAAACCCAAAAAACACTACTAGGGGCAATACTTATTAAGTGACCCGATGTTGTCCCTTTTTTTCCCAATTTTTAGTGACTCTAAAAAATCAAAAAGCGTCTCATTCCAATCATTAGTCCCTATTTGGTAAAGTTGCCATGAACTGACAAACATATAAATTCCAAAACTCATATCGACATTTCAACAAACATGGAAGAAAGAGAAAAACTTTAGGTCGCTCACAGTGGCAACTCCACTGGAGAATTCTAAGTAAAAGGGATCAACTCGAAAATGACTATTTCTCATTATGAAATACTCAATCATATAGAGCTCCTCACTACTGCATTTGCATTACACATCACATGTACACTACTGGTCCCTAAAACCTCAATAATACTGAATAAAATTGCCACTATAATTGCACTCGAGTCACAAGGCAATGAAGATAGGTATTAACACCTTTAGTCTTTACTCATGCATTTGCCGAACTCATCTGACCAGAGTTTGTAACTCAAGTCCTAAAGGGGGCGACCGAGTTATCAAAAGAATGTTAGACTTACTTACCAGAGTTCGTAACCCTAGTCATATGAGGACATTCTCGCTAAAAGAACCCTTAGTCTTTCACCATGATGAAGCTTATATACATAAGCTAGTAGTAACATCCACTAGGATTCCACTAAGTTGTGCATGCTATCCTTGTCCTAACATTGTCTGTTTGACCTGATATTCATAAATGACATAACTCTCCTAGTTGTTATCACCTAATGTCATCGTAATGTCAATTTTTATAGAATATTTATGCTTAAACCCACATGATTCTCATCTACTTTGTGCGAGCCCAAAGCATAAGGAATGATAAGAATCATGTACCTCAGCTTGTATAGTCTATGTGAACTAACAAATAACGACATCCCTCAATGACAGAACTTATAAGATGTTGTCCATTTATTCTTATAAGATTAAATGAATAGGTTAGGAATTCAACTAGATTATGGACCTTTATGTTGATAAAATCAAACTATAAATTATCAAAATGATACTTTCATAACTCTCGATAAACATATCGAATGTTTATATAAGGACTCCTCTTAATTGACCTTGGCCTTATACATATGGGCACATACGGGCTAGGAACATCATTCAAAGCCCGATAATTGATCCCCAGATTGACATCATATGATTACCTCAAGTACATTATGGTATCGTTCCTCAGTTTACCTTTTGGTTTTAATCCACATAAATCGAAACAGCCTATCCAAGAGCAAAACCATAGTCCCTTGATAACTATAGGCTCAAAACCCACTTAGGAAAGAAACTAAATGTGGAAGTAAGAGCTTGCTTGTGATTGGTTTGATCACTGTGTAGGAAATACTAGCCAGCTCTCAAAATTAATCATGCATATGTAACATACATGTAAATAGCATGTACTAACCACTATTTCTTACAGCAATGATCATCTTTCATTATAGGATTTTGCATCCAGTGCATGCATACATGCTCACCCTTTTCTTTTGCAGGCACACGTCATGCATCATTTATTTTTCTAACCTTAATTAATGTACAGGAATACAATGTTCAAACATAAGTGACCAAGAAGATACCGCATGTCAGCAATTTAAAGACAAACTAAAAGAGGGGTTCCAAAAATCGCTCACAAATAAAACCATAGCCAAAATCCTCTAAGCCTAAATCAAGACTAGAAATGCCTAAAATGGGAATAATACTCCACCAAGTGAAGCTTTTGCATCTATTCACCTAGGGTAGATACAGCAAAGGGAATTCCATGCACTATAATTCAAGCCGATGATGATAATGACTATTACTAGGATCTTAGAAATGCACCAAAAGCTACAAAAATTTAACACAACTAAGCTTGAAGTGATAGGGGAGATAAAATTATTGGCTAACACAATGGCTTGGTTGGAATTCTCCTTTAAAGATAAAGGAAGCCACGACTCCAAAAGCTTCATTGACCTGGCATTATTCAAAGATGAACCACTCCTAAATGATTTTTAAACTATGAAACTTTGTTGAGTTCAATGGAATTGGGGATCCAAGGGTCCATCTAAGGCAATATGCTACTTTCATGGTTGCTACATGGCTTATAGAATCTCATATTTTTTTATTCTTCTTCACATCACTAGAGGAAGGACCGAGAGCATGGTTCTTTGTCCTTAAAGATGAAATTAAAAGTGATTGGCTACTATTAACTCAAAAGTTTATCAAGCAGTATGAATACAACACTCAATTAGACATCACTCACAGAGATCTCTAAATCATAAGGCAGAAACCCAATAAAGGTTTCTTTGACTGTAATAAGATGGAAAGGAAAAGCAATTAAAATGAGAAACCATCCTCCTGAAGATGAATAGATAGAGCTGATAATCAAAGGGGCATTACCACATCTTAGAAAATAGATGATCTTTGCTCATTATCCCAACTTTAAAGTTCTCTATCATGCTAGAATTAGAATTGAAGATGAGGAACCTCAGCAAGTTAGAAACACCTTTTGTCACAATACCTAATCAAACATCCAAAACACCTAGCCGTATAAATAAACCTAATCTAACCCAACACTCATAATCCACCATCTACTAATGCCATTAGACCACCGAGAAAGTTCTCAAGCTTCAACCTCCTACTTCTAAAGTATTGCAGAGACTTCAACAAAAGAACCTCTTATAGCCTCAAGAGCCTAAGCCTCTTCTAAACCCATTACCCCTTTACATTGACCAAAACCTATCTGCCACATTCACCAAATGCCCAATCACACCACTGATGCATGTAGAACCCTCAAGAATACAATCCAAGACATCATTGACTTTGGAAAGATTAATGACCCAAAAGAATGACCCAGCATCAAAACCAATCCTCTCCTAAACTATCGAAACATGCCTCCACCAACCATTAGTATGATTTCCTCCAATATACCATAAGACTTTGTCGAATAATCAATCCAAGCCATCCAAAAAGCCCAAGATAAACTCTCGAGCCTCATTCTTAAACCTTATGACTATAGTGAAGATGAATAATGTCCTTTTACCTTTGAATACATTCTGATGCCTCAAAAATTCCTCCCCCACTTGATGATACAAAAAAGAACCAAGGATACAGTCCCCTATGAATGGTGAAGCAATTGATTGCCCCTACTCATAGGAAGCATATACAGGCAATGACCATGGAGTATAGTATTTACTTGGCCAACCATCTAGGAAGTTTGACTACAAAGTCAAGTACACGGCACCCCTTACTACACATACTCACTTAGAAGACATAGTACCCTTAGGATGGGGAGAAGAATTTGACAATGAAGATAGGGTGGATAATACTATTCAGCTTCAGAACCTGCAAGTCATGGGGATCGATATATGGTATGACTCTAATTATCCTGAAATCATTGTATGGGACTAGAAAAATAGCGCAAAGGTAGATAAGCAACCAATTGAGAACCCCTTACTACTAGTCAACCATTTGACTCATAGTGGGTGAGTATATCAACCCCTTGAGAAGGAGCAAGATCCCCATAAAGGAAAAGAAGTGACAAGTGATCGATCTCCAATCAAAGAGAAAGACATTATCCTCAAATAGCTTAAGAAGACTCAGGCATAAGCTAGCATATGAGACCTACTCATGGCCTCTAAATAGCATAGGGATATCCTAGTTAAGGCACTAAATAAGGCAAAGATCGCCACTGATGCCTCACCTTGCGAGATGATAGCCTCTCTTATGAAAGCTCCCTCTAATGCAATAACCTTTTCAGATGAAGATTTACTCCTTGAAGGAAGGGTGCACAATTGTCCTCTCTTCACACAAGCAACTGTCAGGTCTAAGAAGACTCCATATGTTATAGTGGATAACAGATCTGCTATCAATGTTTTCCCTATGAGGTTGCTATATGAATTTGGGATGAATAATAAAAACCTAAAAGAACCCAACGTGGCCATACGAGCCTATGATGAATTAAAAAAGCCAGCTATCGGGACTTTTAAAGTAGTAGTTATGATGGGTGATATCGAATCAATAACAGAATTTACCATCCTGGACATCCCTCAAACTTTTACCCTGCTACTAAAAAGACCTTGGTTCCACCCACTAGGGGGCATACCCTCCACTATGCATCAAAGCTCTAAATGGAAAGGTCGTTACCATCCCTGCTGAAGCAAACAACATTATTGGTTGTATGAACATGGTCCGACCAGGATTTCAAGTTTTCATAATCAGTGATAGTCATATCGATCCTAAAGTTGCTGCTATTATAAAAAAGATGCAATATCTACCTAGAATAGGATTGGGAGGAAGGAACATTAAGGTCATAGAATTCCTTGACTTTTAAGGACAGACTAACATATTGGTTTATATCTCAATCATTATAGCTCTAAATTCAATAATTCAAAATTTAATGAAAAGCTAGCTTTTAAAGCTATAAATGATACATTTTGTGCAGAAGTAAATCCAACCATTATGATGGTGGAAAAGGTCTCATAATATTATGTAACAACAAATGAGAATTTAAGAATAGTTATGTTTTTATATTTAATTAAAACACTAATTAGATTTTATAAAGAGTCTATACCATGTATTCTTATCAAACCTTGTGTTTCCTATGTCTAATTTGGAACTTGATTTGAACTTTCCTTATTAGCATCAGTTTAGTTTCATATGAATTGAATTTGTTAAAGCAAGTCATCTAGCAGGTTCATATCACAAATTCACTTACCCATAGCCTTGTCTCTCCAAAAATCATAAAACCCAAATTAATTTTTACCAAATTTTTAATATTTCAATTGCCCATATCAACTTTTCCTTCAAATTACACACCAAAAACATTTATATATTTCAATTACCCAAGAAATTTATTTTACTTATAAATATAACTCAAGGAAAACAAAAAATTCTAAATTCTTTTTTTTTCTCAATATCTCACTTCCTTTTCTTTTAAATTGCTCACCAAGTTTATTTCTAAATTTTAGTTCTTTCATAAATTCACTTACCCATTACTTGATAATAAAAAACCCATATTAATTTTCCTAATCTCTTTACTATATAAAAATACCCAAGCTAATAAACATTCTAATTTCATTTATTGAACTCACTAAACATAAAACCCTTTTTTTCTACATTACCAGTCCTCGTCATAATCATCTTTATGTTGTCATCAACTTATCTATAGTCACCACCAGTTATCGTCATACCTCCACCTAAGGTCATTGCTACTATAATGTCACATAAAGTTAGAGACATAGATGCAAGTAGCCCTGAAGCTTATTCTCATGCCTATGCCAACGCAACCACTCCTCACCATCATATTGCTATTCATGATGATCTAGACAAGTCCAAAACAATTTTAAGACCAAAGGCATTGCTTCCTCAATTGTTGCCTCACCCTCTTTCATTGGAAATGTGATCCAAGGCCATGCTTGAATAACCATATCAGCACCATAAGTGACATTGAGTCTAACCTCTTTGACACATCACTAGCAACTATTGCTACCTCCAAAAGCCATCTTAAGGCAACTCCCTAAGTAAAAGCATTAATTCTTTAGGCTGATTCACTGTTATGACCCTATTTTTTTATTTAATTTATTTTAAAATTAGATATGTAGTATTAATAAATTCAAAAGTTATATTTTAGTATTTTATTATTTTTTGGTTAATATTTATTATTTTACGTTTGATTATAATTTTTTATATAAATATTTATTTTAAGACTTATTATTTCGGATAATTAATTTACGTTATTTATATTTACTACTTTGAATAATGTTATTTTAATAATATTTAATTTAGTGCATTATTATTTTAATGTTATTATTATTATTATATGTGATTATATTATTTATTATTGTGTTATATATATATATGTGTGTGTGTGTGTATGTGTGTGTGTGTGTGTGTGCATATGGTGAAGGTTAATACATGTAAGCACATTATATATTATAATATTATATATATATATATATATGCACATACATAAACCCATACATACAATAAATATATGCATAAACACACATTCACGTGCACCAACACCCAAACATATACATATATGCAAAATACATAACAAACAAACACAAAAGCATTTTTATCTCTTTCCTCTTCTCGTCGCACAAGCCAAATCGCCACCCTTACTGTGCCTCTTAGCCTTCTGCCAGACCGCCACCATCCTCCATCATCTTCTCCCTCCCCTTGCCATCTTCCCTTCTCTTCGTCGATGCCGATGGAGTCCCTTTTTGAAAGGAAATCGAAAACCTCCATTTTCGGCCAACCTCACTTTTCTGGCCACCGTTTCTTAAGCTTTCAGTGTCTATCAACTCCCCTAGCTCTTGTGAGCATGAATCTAAGCTTAGTTTAAGCTTAAAGCTTCATTTTCTTGAGTTTTGTTGAATTTTTATTTTTGGAACTTTAGGGTTTTCAATTTTTTTTAAGCTTGATCTTAATGAATCTTGTAAACTTCCTTCACAAAAGTTGTTCTTGGAAGCTTAATCTACCTTTATGAAATTTTGTGTGATTTTTGGAATTTATTTTAATTTTTGTAAATTTTTTAATATTTTATTATTATTTTATGAATTTTCATAAACTAATTATTAAAATTTTAAATTTGGCATTTTTGATGTTATATGAGTTAATATTAATTTTAGAGTAAAGAAAATAATTTTTGAGAATATTATATAATTTTTAGGAATTTTTATAGTTTATGTCAAAATTGAATAATTAGGTTAGAATTGGATTTTTGTTGGAATATTGGTTAAAATATGTGTTTTAATTAATATTAATAATATATATATTGAGAAAACAATTTTTAGGCATTTGTAAAATTTTTAGGGAATTTTATTGAGTAATAATAGTATATTATGTATATTTTGTATTATATGGATAAATATGTAATTTTATGCTAATTATAGTTAAATATATATTTTAATTGATTTTATTAATTTTTGAGAGGTTTAGAGGATTTTTTATAGATTAATTGGTATTTTTAATTAAGTAATGTTAATTTTGAATATTGTTTCCAAATATGATATATATATGTATAATATGTTATTTTGATAACAAAAAATGTATATATGGTTATATTTAGCATATTTGGTATAATGGTTTTAATTAAGGTACTTGTTGATAGTTATATTAATTATGAATTATACATATATTTTAAGAATAATGTATATTATTGGAAATTATAGGTGTTTATATATTTATGTCTAATTAAATTTAAGTAAGTGTCATGTTATGTTTTAAGTATGATTTTAATGTATATTTATGAAAGTAATTTTTTTCTGAATTTATTAATTAGAATTGAGTTATGAACTCGATCGGGCTAATACTGTGTTGGAGAGCCGACTCGACTGTAGACTGTGTGCAAATTTTTAGAAGTGCGCTTTCCATGCAGGAATGGCTCTACCTATGGTAGAGAGATGTCCGTTTTATAGAGGAGACTCTGCCGAAATTTTGGTAGATTTTCTCATAAAACGTGATATCTTCAATAAATTTCTACCGTTAATTAGGCTTTTTCCTGTATATAGAATCTTATCCGGTCTTCCTCAAGTCAATCTAGAATCTCACTATTTCTGTTGATTTTTGATTTCAATTCCATAGACATGTTTTTAAAAGAGGTCTGTTATTTATTTTCTAGAGAATATCGGAGCAGAAGCTGTTGGATCGAGGCAAATGCGTAGTCATCAGCCTTCTCGTTCATCTTGTAAGTTGATAAAATGATCTGTGCGTGTGTTTTATTTAAAGATGCGTGTGCTCATATTTTTATGTTTTTATTATATGATTTATTTAATTTAATGCTACTATTTAAGGTTTAAGCGCATTTTATTTATTTAAGATCAGTTTTGAGAAATTTTGGTAGAATGGGCTACCTGGTGGGTTTCACCAGGACCGTGTGCATATGGTAAAGATTGAGAGATGGATCCGATATATATATAACTTGTGGATGTAAACTAGGATGGGTGCCTCGGTGGAAGCCTTTGCTTTCGAGGATCGCCAATGATTAGAAAGTTCATAATGGACTGGGATAGGTGCCTCGATTGATGCCTTAGCTCTCGAGGATCGCCAGTGCCATGTATTTGGATTAAGTGGATGACTGCGGCTTGGGGCCTCGGTTGATGCCTTTGCTCTCGGGGATCGGTAGTCTAGTTGGAATAAGTGGGCCCAATTGACCAATTAGAAACCTAGGTTTAGGTATCTACTGAGATTTTTCAAAAGATATATATATACATCATAAATTTATTTTCACTATAAATATATGGTTTTCAAAAGGTTTTCAAACCGTACAACTCTTTTTATTAACTTACTTAGTGAGGTCTGATTCCCTTCAATTTATTTTTTTTAGGAGCTTGGGAGATCGACCTCAGATCGCCTCTACGCCGGATTTCTTCATCACCGGCTATACTATGTAGGTCACTATGAGCTGTACTGTAGTAGTAACTCTAGAAAACTGCAGTAGTAACTATACTAAGAATTTGTATGATTTAAGTATACTTATGTATTTTATTTCAATGAACCACGCTTATGTATAATGATTTAAGATTGATTTATGATATGTGACGATGGAGAATATTTTATTTATGCACTCAATTATGTTTATTGTTAGAAAAAAATTAGTTTGATAATGTGTTCTGTTATAAATAAAGTTTTAAATTGGAAGGTTTTATTTTTGTTTTCTTTAAGGCTTACTACGGGTTTCGGGGGCCTTATGCCTACCCATTCCCTAGTGCCAATCACGTGCCCTCAGGTTCGGGTCATGACAGAATCCATCTCAAAAGGTAACGTCTATCCTCTGTGTTTTTTTATTGAAAATTTTTGTGAATTTTGGTTAAAAAAAATGTTTGTTTCCTTGTGTTGTGCGTGATGTTGATAGCATCAATATACTATTTTATGCTTCTATGACTTAAAATGTTGTACAGTTGATGATGATGATGATGTTTAATGCTATCTCAATATAATTTTTTTTGCCTCTAGATGGGTGGTGTTGATGACTTCAAAATTGAGACATGTTATTGCTTTGAGGATTTGAGAAATTTGCTAAGGAAGTCATGGATTTGTCTTAATATTGCTTGATGAACTATTGATTAGCTGAAAACTTCAAGCTTTGTTTTTATGATAATTTGATAAGAACCAACACTTTCTCATGTCAATCATTATTGTTTGTATTGTGCCTTAAGGAATAAGGCCTTAATTTAGTACTAGATTGTAATGATTTTCTAAGACTTATTAATTTTATGCATTGGCTCCAATGTTCATGCATTGTAAATCAAAATTCCTCAAGCATGTAAAAATTAAAATTTATTTTATTAACAAAGTGCCAAATTAATTTGTTTATATGATCCCTGATTTATTTATTTTGCATCAAATTTGCCATTGAGTTCGGCTTAATAAACTGAAATAATGTTAAACTTTAAATTTTATTCAATGATCTTTGTTTCATTTCAACCAAAACTTGATATACGTGTTTTTAATAATGCTTATAACCAATTATCTCAATCTTTAAAACATTCTCAAGAAATATTTAAATCATCTAATATTTTAAATTGCACTTCTAGGCAAAATTTTCATATTTGTAGCACAATCTTACCTTGTTTAGCATATTCTTACCTTAAACTTCATTCATCTTCCTTTTGATTTTATCATGCCATTACTAAGGTCAATCTACACATTTTCAAGTATTTAACCATGTAATAACCCAAGTTTTTAAATTATTTTATTTTAAAATGGAATATAAAGTGTTAATAAAATTTAAAGTCAAACTTGATTTTTTTTATTTTTATTTTACTCTTTTAAAATTAAATATTATTATTCTATGTTTAAATAAATTTCCTATGTAAAAATAATATTTTGGGTCATTTTATTTACAAGATTATTTTAGTATTTTTATTCTATTATTGTTTTATTAATTTTCCTAATTATTTTATTGATAAATTATTTTATTAATTTTATTATTATTTTATGTGTGTGTAATATATATATTATTGTGTGTATAACGCATGTGTGGTGTAGATTTGAAGTTACCTATTATTATATTATAAAATAAAGCTTTATTTATTTATAATATAAAGTATTATACATATAATATTATATAAACATACACACATATATCCATGCATATAACACACACATACATGCATGCATTAAACTTTATCACTGCACAAAGAATTGAATGTGGACCATATATATATATATTGAAGGAAGAAACAAACACAAATGCAAAACACACTATTTATGTACCATTTTTACAGTAACTAAACCAAGAAAAAAAAAACATTGCCTTACTGTCACCTTCACCCCTCTCATTTTGTCCCATTCTGATCCCATCAGAGTGCCTCCCTGTCCTCCACCTCTTCCTCCAACTAGCTCAGCCGTCGCCAGCCATCTTCTTCGGCGTCGTTTGGTCCCTGTGAAGCCGAAAATCCGAAATTCTTCTCCTCCTCCGTTCTCCTCCGTCCGGCCACCAACTTAGATGATTCTGGTGTTGTTGGACTCCTAGAACTTCATAAAGGAGGATTCCAAGCTTCTTGTAGCTTGAAAACATGATTTGGTAGGGTTTCTAGCTTGATTCCATTTTCGGCCATTCATGAGTTTTTTTTTTTTTATTTTGCTTGATTCTTGAGAAGTGCCTTAAAAAATATTGTTCCACTTAGCTTGATCTTCATCCCAGAATTTTTGTGTAATTATTGGGAAATATTTTTATTTTTGTGAATTTTTTATTATTTTATTATTTTCATAAATTAATTAAATAAATTATGAAATTCTGATTTTTGGTGTTATTGGTGGTTAATATTAATTTTAGAATTTAATTTATAATTTTTGTGTACTTTGTATAATTTTTATAATTATTTTTAGTTTATGTCAATTTTGAAAATATAAGTTAAATATATATTTAATTAGAAATAATTGGTTAATTAAGTGTAAATGATGATTTTAATTAATAATATGTTGAGAAAATAATTTTTGAGTATTTATATAATTTTTATTGAATTTTTTAATATTATTAGTATTTTATGTGTATTTTTATATATTAGGGGTATTTTGGTAATTTGATGATGATTTTAGTTAAATATTAAATTTAATTGGTTTTAATATTATTTGAGGTATAAGAATGATTTTTATGAATTTTTTACTAATTTTAACTAATTAATACTATTTTTCAAAAATTACTTTCAAATTATATATAATATACTATTTTTGTAAATAAATGGGTTTTTAGTAATTTGTAATATGTTTTTGGACTAATTAAGTAATTTAGATTTATAAAATGAATTTTTATTAATATTTTTGTAATTGTTGAGAAAATAGATTTTTAATAATATTATATTATTAATTAGGGATTTTAAGTAATTATTGGGATATTAATTATTTTTGTCGTTTTAATGTTAAATATATTGTATTTTGATATTTTGAGGGTATTTATGGTATTTATTGATTTTTGATATATTTTATTGTATTATTTGAATTATAGTGAATTGTGGACCTCGGTTGGGGAATTTCAGTAGTTCGGGATCCTAACCGAGGGTTGTGAGATTTTTGTATTCAAAGTGTATTTTTCCTTGCAGGACTGACTCTACTTTTTAAGTAGAGATATGTCTATTTCACAGAGGAGGTTCTGCCGAATTTTTGATAGAATTCTTGTAAAACGTGACATCAGGTCTAATTCCTATTCTGTGTCTACTTGTGTTTAGTAATTCTAGATCGAGTCTCTAGAAATCTAAGTTAGATTTATTATGCTTTCGTAATCATTTTTATTGTTTAGCTGCGCCAAGACTGAGGCCTAATGGAGCAGGCCCGCCGAGTCTGTCTCGTGGAGTGCTAACTGTGAGTTATTATATTGTATATATATATATATATATATGCATTGCATATAGGATGCATAACTTTGGATTTTTCATTTTCATTATATGTTTTAAACAGTAATTTAATTTATAATATAATTTGCTATATTTTCGGTTTATTTTTAGTATATCTTTATATATGTATGTTTGCATATTTTCTATATACATTTAATATATCACTAGTATATTTAGAGTTTATTTTTTATATATGTATGTTAGATATTTAGGTTTATTTTTAGTATATTTTGGATATATGTCAAAAATTAAAAACATGTTTTAAATGTATATTTATTCATAATTGTTTTATTAAATGATTAGTATACTTTAGGTATATTTTTAGTATATTTTAGATATGTTCCTAAATAATTGCTTGTCATATTATTGATTTATACTTAAATTGTTTGTAAGTATATTTTTGATATATGTCCAAATAAATGCATGTTATTTTATCAATTCATACTTAATTATCTTTAAGTATATCATTGGTTTATGTTTGGTATATTTCATATTGATTTGACTTTATTTGACATATATATACTCGAAATATACTTAGTTTATTTTAGGTATATTTCTAGTATATATATGGTTTATTTTATCATTATGATTATTATTCTGCATTATTTGTTTGTCCATATGAATGTTTTATTTTAAATGAAGGATATCGATAGAACGTGCTACCTAGTGGGCAGCACTAGGACCGTGTATGTACCGGTGCGATAGATTTAGGTTTGAGTGAGGAATTAATTATGGTGATTACGATTTGGTTGATTTGATTGAGATGTGATGTGATTATGATTAAGAGTGTGATTGCGGGAGCTTGGTTGACTAAGTGTCTCGGGGCCAATCACATTAACATTCAGACTGCTGGAGCTTCGTTGACTTAGTGTCTCAGGGCCAGTCTACTGTCCAAAATGGAATAAGTGATTTACTTGGATTTAAGTGAGCCTATATGGCTAGAGGGATGATATGGTTGATTGAGGTTGCAATTAATAGGGTTTTATTTTATCCTTCATGTAATAAAATAAATGTTTTCTATAATTATTATAGTTATTTAAGCAAAGTTGGCATTTGTGTGAAATGCATGTATATATATATATAAGAACGCTTGACTGGATATGGTTAGACTGCATGTATATATAGTATAATAATTCAATCAGTGAGGTTTGACTTCCCTCAATTATTTTTTTAGGAGATTCTCTATCGTCATACCTTAGTAGTAGAGTTCTTCGCCGATGTTCCTCCGTCCCGGCTATTTTATGTAAATGTATATTTTGAACTCTAATTTGTATGCTAGAAACTGCAGCAATAATGTTATTGTATCGACAGAATATTGTCTTGTCTAATACTTTATACTCTGAGTATTGTATTTGAACATTGTATGAATATATATTTATTTATGAAAAGATATTGAGTATTTATTTATATATTTTATTTTGAAAAATTTTAATTCAATTATGCTTTTTATGTAATGCATGTTTTTATTTTTCTAAGGCTTGCTACGGGTTCCGAATTCGATATAATTCTCGTTCCCTAGCATCGATCATGACTCCTATTTTGGGTCGTGACAAAGTTGGTATCAGAGCAAAGTTGTATCTGGGCCTAAGTTGTTAGAGTTATGGCCCTAGTTTTTTTGAGTTTTGTTTTCTTTGGAACTACTGCAATTAAATTAGGTTTGATTATGTCTTTGAAAAGTTTTCCTTGCATTAGGAATTTCACATAACCGTTAGGGTGTTGGTTGATGTTTGTGATTGGTTGAATTATTTTTTTTGTTTTGTTCTTTTTTGTTTGCCTCGAGCGTGAGTCGCTCCATTGATCGATGAGATCAATGATAGTAATCTTTTGAGCATGAGATTCTACCCCTTATGCAACCTGTTAGGTGTAGGGGTAGGGATGGACTTAGAAGGCCAAATGATCACCATAATCAGCAGGAACAACCGAATGAGGAGCTTGTGGCTTAGCATTGTGATGATGTTGCCTCTACAATAGGAGTTGCATTGGGTGCGGTATTGATACCTTTAATCGTACAACATATGTAACTTCTATTTCAATAAAGAACTCAAGATACGTCGATTTTGCATATGTTCTATATTCTAAATCCTATTGATTTTCCGTGTCTTTTCAGCATAGTGAATGTGAATTGTTTCTTCTATAAACACAATATTGGTAATCAGTCTTTTCAAGTTGAGGTTGTGATTATAGTTTCAACCATTCTACACCTATCTAGTATAGGGGTAGGTTAGGGAAACTGTAACTCAAAGGCCAAAATAGTTGTTGTTAGAGGTACAAGTAGCCCTTTGAACTCGATCAAGCAGTAATTGTGGCTAGAATAGCTGAGATTAATGAGAGCTTGATGGCATTTAGGTAAGGTTGATAGTTTTTTAAGTATGCTTTGATGAAGGAATTGGAAGATGTCTAATGAAGACGAAATACTCTTGTACTCTTAATAGCAAGTTGTCAGTTCTGACTGCATCACATTATTTAAGTTAAAGAGTGATTTCTAAGATATTTCCATCCATTTTCAAGGAAGGATAATTACCTATGGCTATTATTGTACAGAGTAAGAAAAGAGTAGTCAGTTAAGAAGAATGCTTATAAACTCTTCAATCTGTCACGTCATGTTGCAAACGTGATACAATGTAAGGGGAGATTGGTAGGATGGTATGTTTCAGGATTAAGTTTGATATATATTGGCATCCGAACCGAGAACTGAGATTCAGAGAGTTATTTATGAATTCATTCTTTTAGATGTAATTGATATTGATGAGATGTGAAAGGGTTATTTCAGTACTATGCAGTTGTTGATTGTCGAAGTAAGTCAGAATTCCTGATGAAGAAGAATTTAAATTTGTTGGTGGCAAGAGTTCTACACCTTAGAATCTTATCTCCACTATCACTTCTAAGAAGATGCTGAGGAAGGGTTGTCAGGAATACTTGGCTCTAGTCAAGGATGCTTCAGTGGAGAAGTTGTCTCTCACAGATGTTTCAATTGCCTGTGAGTTTCCTGATGAGTTGCCAGGTTTACCACCTCATAGAGATTGAATTCAGTATCGATGTGGTTCCTGATATAACTCTTATTTCAATGTAGCACTACCAAATAGCTCTTGCAGAGCTATAGGAGCAATTATAAAATATGTGGGACAAGGATTTTTTCAGACCTTGTGTTTTTCCTTGGAGTGCACTAGTCCTGTTAGTGAAGAAAAAGGATGGTACACCCTGACTGTGCATTGATTAGTACCCTCTTTCGAGGATAAATAATCTATCTGATTAACTTCAAGGTGCACAGTTCTTTTCTAAGGTTGATTTGAAGTCGGGTTATCATTATTTGTGGATTAGTTTGTAGTAGTCTTCATTGATGATATACTAGCATATTTGAAGTGAATGAAAGGACTGTACTACAGACACTAAGAGAATGTCAGCTTTATGCTGAATTCATGAAGTGTGATCCCTAGTTGGAGAGTGTTGTTTTTCTTGGACATATGGCATCTAAAGATAGTATTCAAGTTGATCCACAAAATATTGAAGTAGTATTTGAGTGGCCCAGACTGACTACAGCTATAGAGATTTGCAATTTTTTAGGTTTAACATGGTATTATAGGAGATCTGAGCAAAATTCTCTAGAATTATAGCTCTTATGATTCGCCTAACTCATAAGAATGTGAATGTTGTGTGAAAAAATATTTGTTAGAACAATTTCTAATTGCTGAAGAAGACCGTTGATCCAAGGGTTACATGAGCTTTAGAGGATAAGATCTGACATCATTACAGTATTTCCTCATAACATCATAGCATCTCGTTACAGCATTTCATCACGACATTTCATTGCAGCATTTCATCATAACAATCATTATAGCACGTCATCATGGCATTTTATTATAGAATGATCTTCTAATAAGAGTTATATAAGTTAATTAAACAGGGTTAATGTTGAAATTTGAGAAAAGAGATTCTATATAAGCTGCGGAATGAGCTTATAGTGTACATCCATATGTTACCAAGATGTACCACAGTATTAAGGATCAATACTAATGGGATAGATTAAAGAAGGATGTGGCTGATTATATTTCTAAGTGTTTAATTTGCCAGCAGTTGAAAGCTGAGTATCAAAAGCCTTCTGGGAAGATTCAACCTCTTCCTATTCCCGAGTGGAAGTAGGAAAGGATTACTATGGATTTTGTGGTTGGTTTACCTCATTCCAAGGATGGATACGATTCCATTTAGGTGATTGTGGAAAGGTTGACTAAGTCTACACATTTCTTGCCTGTAAGAGCCACTTATTCTGTAGCTAGATTGGCGAAGCTATATATGAAGCATATTGTGTGCCTTCATGGAGTACAAATGTCCATTGTGTCAGACAGAGGTTCAATGTTTACCTCTCATTTTTAGCAGAAGCTGCAGGAAGCGATGGGCACCAAGTTAGATTTCAGTACTGCTTTTCATCCTCAGACTGATGGTCAATCTGAGAGGACGATCCAGGCACTGGAAGATATGTTGAGAATGTGTGTTTTGGTTTTATGAGGTAGCTGGGATGATCATTTTCCACTCGTAGAGTTTGCATATAATAACAGCTACTATAGCAATATTGGAATGGCACCATACGAAGCTTTGTATGGAAGGAGGTGTAGATCCCCTCTGAGTTGGGATGAGATTGGAGAGAGTTGGCACTATTGCATATCGGTTGGCTTTGCCTCCGAGTATGTCTTAAGTGCATCTGGTGTTTCACATCTCGATGCTGAGGGAGTATGTTTTAGACCCTTCACACGTGTTGCAGCCCGACAGTGTTAAAATGAATGAAGACCTGACGTTCATAGAAGAACTTGTTGCGATCGTTGACTATCAAGTTCAACAGTTGCGTTCAAAGCAGATTCCGATGGTCAAGGTGTTGTGGCGCAGCAACATAGTAGAAAAGCATACCTAGGAGACCGAAGCTGAGATGTGAGTTTCTTACCCGTATCTCTTTTCTCCTTGATCTTTGTATTCTTTCTTGGAATTCGGGGACGAATTCTTATAAGGGGGGAAGACTGTAATAACCCAAGTTTTTAAATTATTTTATTTTAAAATGGAATATGCAGTGTTAATAAAATTTAAAGTCAAATTTGATTATTTTATTTGTATTTTATTGTTTTAAAATTAATTATTATTATTCTATGTTTAAATAAATTTCCTATGTAAAAATAATATTTTGGGTCATTTGATTTGCAAGATTATTTTAGTATTTTTATTCTATTATTGTTTTATTAATTTTCCTAATTATTTTACTGATAAATTATTTTATTAATTGTATTATTATTTTATTTGTTTGTAATATATATATTATTGTGTGTATAATGCATGTGTGGTGTAGATTTGAAGTTAACCATTATTACATTATAAAATAAAGCTTTATTTATTTATAATATAAAGTATTATACATATAATATTATATAAAAATACACACATGCATCCATGCATATAACACACACATACATGCATGCATTAAACTTTATCACTGCACAAAGAATTGAACGTGGACCATATATATATATATATATATATATATATATATATTGAAGGAAGAAACAAACATAAACGCAACACGCATTATTTATGTACCATTTTTACAGTAACTGAACCAAGAAAAAAAAACGTTGCCTTACTGTCATCTTCACCCCTCCCATTCTATCCCATTCTAATCCCATCAGAGTGCCTCCCTATCCTCTGCCTCTTCCTCCAACTAGCTCAGCCGTCGCCAGCCATTTGCTCTGGCGTCGTTTGGCCCCTGTGAAGCTGGAAACCCAAAATTCTTCTCCTCCTCCATTCTCCTCTGTCCGGCCACCAAATTGGATGATTCCGGTGCTGTTGGACTCTTGGAACTTCATTGAGGAGGATTCCAAGCTTCATGTAGCTTCAAAACATGATTTTGTAAGGTTTCTAGCTTGATTCCATTTTCGGTCATTCTTGAGTTTTTAATTTTTTTTCAATTATTTTGCTTGATTCTTGAGAAGTGCCTTAACAAATATTGTTCCCCTTAGCTTGATCTTCATCTCAGAATTTTTGTGTAATTTTTGGGAATTATTTTGATTTTTGTGAATTTTTTATTATTTTATTATTATTTTATTATTTTCGTAAATTAATTAAATAAATTATGAATTTTTGATTTTTGGTGTTATTGGTGGTTAATATTAATTTTAGAATTTAATTTAAAATTTTTGTGTATTTTGTATAATTTTTATAATTATTTTTAGTTTGTCAATTTTGAAAATATAAGTTAAATATATATTTAATTAGAAATAGTTGGTTAATTAAGTGTAATTGTTGATTTTAATGAATAATATGTTGAGAAAATAATTTTTGAGTATATACATAATTTTTATTGAATTTTTTAACATTATTAGTATTTTATGTGTATTTTTATATATTAGGAGTATTTTGGTAATTTGGTGATGATTTTAGTTAAATATTAAATTTAATTGGTTTTAATATTATTTGAGGTATAAAAATGATTTTTATGAATTTTTTACTAATTTTAACTAATTAATATTATTTTCAAAAATTATTTTCAAATTATATATAATATACTATTTTTGTCAATAAATGACTTTTTAGTAATTTTTAATATGTTTTTGGACTAATTGAGTAATTTGGATTTGTAAAATGAATTTTTATTAATATTTGTGTAATTGTTGAGAAAGTGGATTTTTAATAATATTATATTATTAATTAGGAATTTTAAGTAATTATTGGGAAAATAATTATTTTTGGCGTTTTAATGTTAAATATATTGTATTTTGATATTTTAAGGGTATTTATGGTATTTATTGATTTTTGATATATTTTATTGTATTATTTGAATTGTGGTGAATTGTGGACCTCGGTTGTGGAATTTCAGTAGTTCGGGATCCCAACTGAGGGTTGTGAGAATTTTGTATTCAAAGTATATTTTTCCTTGCAAGACCGGCTCTACTTTTTAAGTAGAGAGATGTTCATTCTAAAGAGGAGGTTCTGTCAAATTTTTGATAGAATTCTTGTAAAATGTGACATCGAGTCTAATTCCTATTCTGTGTCTGCTTGTGTTTAGTAATTCTAAATCGAGTCTTTAGAAGTCTAAGTTAGATTTATTCTGATTTTGTGATCGTTTTTATTGTTTAGCTACGCCAAGACCAAGGCCTAACAGACCAGATCCGCCGAGTCTGTCTCGTGGAGCGCTAACTGTGAGTTATTATACTGTATATATATATGCATTGCATATAGGATGCATGACTTAGGATTTTTCATTTTCATTATATATTTTAAACAGTAATTTAATTTATAATATGATTTGGTATATTTTCGGTTTATTTTTAGTATATCTTTATATATGTATGTTTGCATATTTTCTATATACATTTAATATATCACTAGTATATTTAGAGTTTATTTTTTATATATGTATGTTAGATATTTAGGTTTATTTCTAGTATATTTTGGATATATGTCAAAAATTAAACACATGTTTTAAATGTATATTTATTCATAATTGTTTTATTAAATGATTAGTATACTTTAGGTATATTTTTAGTATATTTTAGGTATGTTCCTAAATAATTGCATGTCATATTATTGATTTATACTTAAATTGTTTTTAAGTATATTTTTGATATATTTCCAAATATATGCATGTTATGTTATCAATTCATACTTAATTGTTTTTAAGTATATCATTGGTTTATGTTTGGTATATTTCATATTGATTTGACTTTATTTGACATATATATACTCAAAATATACTTAGTTTATTTTAGGTATATTTCTAGTATATATATGGTTTATTTTATCATTATGATTATTATTCTGCATTATTTGTTTGTCCATATGAATGTTTTATTTTAAATGAAGGATATCGATAGAACGTGCTACCTAGTGGGCAGCACTAGGACCGTGTACGTACCGGTGCAATAGATTTAGGCTTGAGTGAAGAATTAATTGTGGTGATTACGATTTGATTTATTTGATTGAGATGTGATGTGATTGTGATTAAGAGTGTGATTATGGGAGCTCGGTTGACTAAGTGTCTCGGGGCCAATTACAATGACAGTCAGATTGCTAGAGCTCGATTGACTTAGTGTCTCGGGGCCTGTCTACTGTCCAAAATGGAATAAGTGATTTACTTGGATTTAAGTGAGCCTGTATAGCTAAAGGGATGATATGGTTGATTGAGGTTGCGATTAATAGGGTTCTATTTGATCCTTCATGTACTAAAATAAATGTTTTCTATAATTATTATAGTTATTTAAGCAGAGTTGGCATTTATGTGAAATGTGTGTGTGTGTGTGTGTGTGTGTGTGTGTATATATATATATATATAAACTGGATATGGTTAGACTACATGTATATATAGTATAATAATTCACTCGGTGAGGTCTGACCCCCTCAATTATTTTTTTTAGGAGATCCTATATCGTCATACCTTAGTAGTAGAGTTCTTCACCGGTGTTCCTCCGTCCCGATTATTTTATGTAAATGTATATTTTGAACTTTAATTTATATTCTAAAAACTGCAATAATAATGTTATTGTATCGGCAGAGTATTGTCTTGTCTGATACTTTATATTCTGAGTATTGTATTTGAACCCTGTTTGAATATATATTTATTTATAAATAGATATTGAGTATTTATTTATATATTTTGATTCAAAAAATTTTAATTCAATCATGCTTTTGTTTATGTAATGCATGTTTTCATTTTTCTAAGGCTTGCTACGGGTTCTGAATTTGATAGAATTCTCGTTCCCTAGCGCCAGTCATGACTCCTCTTTTGGGTCGTGACAGACCATTAGAGAGTTCACTATTATCTTAACTTTACTATGGTTATGATGCCAAAGCATTTTGCCAAGCTTCTAAGGTACCAAATTTGATCAAGGCACCATTTTGAGATCACATTGGCTACTAATTTCATAATTTTTATTTTTGTAAAATTTTGAGCAAGTAATATTTTCTATGTCTTTTCACTTGATTTTATTTTTTATTCCTAGGCAAACAATAACTTACTTAAAGTTTAATTTAACAACAAATTGCCAAAACAACTTGTTTATGTAATTTTCCTAAATGTATTTTGATTTAACTTTGCAAAAATTATTATACATGCTTCTGAATTCCAACTTGATAAGAACAAGTCAAAACTATATATGAATTTTGGCTTTTATTTGACTTAAGTAATCTTTTTCACTAAAAAATTCATTTTATATGCTTTAACTCATAATTTTTCCTTGCTTCTCTATTTTAAGCTTTAACTATATTCATGATTCTTTCCATGTCATTATCAAAGCCAATACAATGAGACTTTCATATTTTTTAGATATTCAAGCAATTTGCATAACTTTTACTATTTATCTACAATAAATCCCTTAGGAATTTAACAAATTTTCTTTATTTTACTGTAATTGTGACAATAACAAATTATGCCAAGTTTTAAACATCATTTTATAGCTAAGAAATCATTTTGGTATAATTATCAAATTTGGCCACTTAATTCCATAATACCTTGCAAAATTCTTAGGTATTAAACATTTGTCTAGTTTTAGCTACATGTATTGCTTAATAGTGCCTTTGCCATTTATCACTATCTTAATTTCATAGATAAATTTTGCAATTTTCATAATTTTTTTGCACTATTAGCTAAAACTAACGTGTAAGATACTCTTGTATCATGATTCGTTCAAGCTTTCTTGATGAATTCTTTGAGAATTGTTCATAAACATTGTGATTTCATACTAAATTCACATCATTCTTGCATCTCACCTATTTTTACCTTAATTTCCCTAAGATTTTAAGGCAAATATCATAATTTAATTTATTTGCTTAATTTGGCTAAAACCAACTTAATTTTCTTAATGCCACTTTTCGTGAAAAATTGCTTTCCCAAATAGGAATCATATCTCAAAAGCTAACCTTGCTTGATGTATGGCTCATGAAATTCATTTTGGCATTCTTAGCACTTTATAAATGTTCTAGCAACATAAATAAGGTAATTTTGGTTCTTAATGGCTTAATTGATATATAAAGCTCATTCCTAAAATAAATCTTCTTGATAGCAAGCCATTTTTCTACATACCTATTTTGCATTATAGCTTCACTTTGTTAGCAAAATTTTGATATTATATCATCTTTAATAAAAATGAGATTATCTTGCTTTGAATTAGGGTTTTGTCTTTGATTATCACTTTTCCATTAGCCATAGCCTTGAATTTTTTGCAATAAAAATTTTTAGCCCTTTAGCTAGGATCAATATCAACTCACTAATCACTTTATACATGCACCACATCCATGTATTATCCATGAAATAAAACATTCAATTTTTTGTCGTTATGCTACTAAAGTTCCATCAACACATTACCATTCACAACACTTATTCATGCACCAAAGAAACACATCGAAGAAAATAGTAACAAAACTCACAAAATGTATGGTTAAAATTTTATTTTAGTAAAAAAGACTACAAAACAACTTCAAGCACTTTCATAGGAAATGAATTAAACCAAGTTTGACCTTGACAATTTATAAAGAAAGACAATTAAGAAATAATGTGAACTACTTTATTGGCTACTCTAGGGAAATAGTTATAATTAATCAATTCAAAGCTGCTAAAAAAAGGATATCTAAAATAATCAATCCCATAACTAAATGATCATCTGCCTAGGATAAGAGTTTATGGATTGCAGGCAAGTAATACGATTCAAGAATAATATAAGGAAAATTCAGTGATGTAGCCAATTCCATACCCATTCACCCTGCCATTGCCTCAACTAACTCTAGATTCAAAATATATTGATTTCTCATAAATTTTACAACTAAAAGAGAGCCATATGAATCTTTAATCACCACTAGAAATCCTAAACTCTATCTTCCTTGACTGTTGCATATGTGTTTAACTTGGAATTGATGTGGCTTCTTCCACTTTTGGGATTGACATGATATAAAATGAGGACATGTTTGTTTGTTTGCCTCTTATTAGTCAAAAAGGAACCTTAGAGCCTTTTGTTAACAAGCTGGGATTTCCAACAACTGTTGATGGAAAAGGAAATAGTTGTGAGCATATTATAGGAACTATAGATTGATTAGAAAAATGGGAAAGAAAATATCCAATCATGAATGATAGCAGTTGTGGATAGAGAACTCATTGAAAGATGCAAATAGCTAGTATACTAGAAAAAGCAACTCTATAAACAATCTTTGAAGATGTGCTCTAGAGTCTTAAGACCATTACCATAATGTCTACATACAACATTAGAAATAATGTTTCATTTAAGAAGCTCATAACCTATTACTAAGGCATTATTCAATAATATCTAAACTAAAATCTTAATCTTTATGGGCAGTGAAATATGCCAAAGCCATTTCCAAGAGCTATTACTTGAAGATGTTGTGTGGTTATTAATTATAGTATATGAAGTAACGATGTGATAGGCAAATTTGATAGTAAAATAACCTATTTTTGAAAATTTCCATATCAATATATTTTTTGGACATCTCCAACTGAGAGGCATAGCAAGAATTTTTCTAGATTCCAATGGAAAGAAAATTGTATGAACCAAACTCTAATCCCATATTATGTGACTATTATTCATAAGATCACTAACTTTCATGTCTGCATCAAAATCTCCATGAGGCAAAGTTGCCTTAAAATTTGGTTGATTCAGAAGCTAAATGTCTTGCCAAATTCTTATACTATTGTTGTAACCCACCTTCCATTTAATACCTTTTTGTAAGAGACTTTTAGCTTGAATTATACTTGCCTATGAGAAACTAGGATTACAACCTCTAAAACCTTGTATAAAGGAATTTCTAGGAAAATATCAAGCTTTAAGGGTTTAAGCTAGAAGAGATAAAGGATCCATTAAAAGTCTCTAGCCCTAATTACATAGCATTTCCATGTTGAAACTGTTGATGTCCCTAAAATCGAGTCCACCATTATACTTTGCTTTTGTTAATTATTCCTATGAGCACTAATGGGTTTTCCTTTCTTTTGCACATTGCCCTTACTAAAAATTTGCTAACAGAGAATTAATCTCATTACACACTTATGCCAAAAGTTTAAAATAGCTCATGAGGTAGACTGGAATTGACTAGGTGATCGAGTTGATGAGTGTTCCTTTCCCCTCAATGGATAGTGGTTTCTCTTTCCAATTGGAAAGGGATCCTCCCTATTTCTCACTTTACTCTTCATTGATTCCTTGTAGGGCTTAGACTCGAAGGTCTCAAAAATACGTTATCAAGTGACACCGTTTGTGGGAAACCTCTTGAGTTAAAAGCCATTAAGCATCTACAAAATATGACATTGGCATCATGACTTCCAATCCACCACCATATCAACTCTAGATACATAAATCAATCCATTTGCCCCTGTTCCTCCTATTAACAAATCAGCACCTTTTCAACCAATAATTCTGTCAGTACCTTTTTAGTATATTAGATCCTCAACACAAGCTCCACTCAAAGTGTATACTCCAACTGGTAATACCTAAAGGTGGCTAACACCAGGCAATAACTTTCCTTATTATACGCCCCTGTAGCATTACAACTGACATGTACCCTTCATACCTTTCCTACGTTTACTAGAAACTCCTTCCACAAACACACCAAACCTAAACACAGTATCCTAGACACTCAACCTACCTCCACTAAGCAAAGAAGTAATGATTCAAAACATTTAAACCCAAATGCTCCTAATGCAACAATAGTTGAACACCTTGATTCAAGGCAATAAGCCTAGAATAGATCATCTAGAGAATAATGTAGCAACCCTAGTAATAGCTCTGAATATGCCAGGTGAAAGAAAAGAAGGTCACAAAGTTCCAAAAGGAGAATCTAGCACTACAATCCCGGCCCTAGATGACTTTAAAATAACTCAAAAAGTTTAAAAGGTTATGCAGAAAGCTCATATTGGACCTAGGTAGGATGATGAATGCATTCTAAAAGGAAAGACACATTTTATAAGCAGAATAATCAAGACAGAGATCCCAACCATTATCAAAATGCCTCAGTTAGAACAGTTTGATGGAACTAGAGATCTAATCAACCACATATCCTCGTTCAAGACCAGGATGATGCTTCAAAAAGTAAATGATAGAATCATGTGCAGAGTCTTTCCTATTATACTCACCAAGAATGCTCAAAAGTAGTTTCACCAACTTCTTGAGAATTCTATTTCATCCTTTAAGGAATTAGCTGAGAAATTTTAGACTCGGTATATCAGCAATATTCTTCTTGTCAATAACATCAATGATATTTAGATGTGTAGATAAGAGGCTATAGAGTCATTAAGGAGTTATCTAGATAGATTTAACAAGGTAGCTATACAAATAGAGAACTTAATTGATGAAGTAGCTATAGAGGCCTTAAAGAATGGGACCCAACTAGGGAAACTCAAAGACAAGATCATGACCAACAAACATAACAACTTTTCTAAGGTAATGGCTATGATGATAAAGATGATAAAAATGGATGAAGATAGGAGGATGCACTGGGATAATGAAAAAGCACCTATCAGAAAAGATGAAACGTCATAACTAAGGAGGCCCAAATTTCAATGCTTAAACTTTAGAAACCTAGCAAAAGGATCTAGAAGGAAAGCAGAGAAGTACAAACCATTAAACACCTCTAGATCCAAAATCCTCATGTGGATAAAGCAAAGTGGGTTAGGCAAAACACCAACTAGAAGGCTGAGTCCAACCAAGAGAGCCATGCAAGATAAGAGATTTTATTATTAATACCACTAGGACTATGGGCACATGACTAAGGCATGCCAAGAATTGAAGAATGCTATATAAAAGTTAATACAGAATGGGAAACTTAGCAACTTCACTGACATAATTAAAAGGGACTGAAAACCAGATGATCAGGATAGAGAAAAGTTAGAATAAAAGAAAGCTCAGAATGAAGTAGCTGGAGTCATTAACATGATTATTGAAGGAGAAGTGACTGAAAGAAAACTTAAAAGAACTCGAAAGGAAGAAGGCACCACCTCTTAAAAGCAGCAGACTATTATATTTAGTCCAAAAAATAGGAAACATGTTCAATGTCCTCATAATGATGCCTTAATGGTGAGTGCTTTCATTAATAATTTATTAGTAAAAAGATTGCTAATTGATGATGGAAGTGCTATGAATGCACTCTTTTACAATGCTTATAAAGTGATGGGATGTGCCATCACTGATTTGAAAGCTATCCATAATCTCATTACAAGCTTTTGCGGTGGAACCATACAACCAATGGGGCTAGTGGATCTAATGTTAGAATTTGGCAACTGAGATACTAGAGATATAATAGTTCTCAGAGCCTTATTCAATGTGGTAGATCTTCCTCTCACGTACAATGGCATCATAGGCCAACTGATCCTCTATAAGATTGATGCAAACATAAGCATTAGGCTTCTGACCATAAAGTCTCCTCTAGAATATTGGGTCATAACAATTCATAAACATCATTATATGGCCAAACAATGCTATCAGTTGGCTGTCAAACCCTAAATGGAAGCATTCCCCTTAGAATCCTTCAAAACTGAGAAATAATGAGCCATTCCTAAATCAATTGGTTAGGTCTAGACTTTATAAATTGTTAAAGGAAAGATAGTCAAAATCGGTAATGAGCTTGATGACAAAGTCAAAAGAGGAATAAGTAAGGTCCTCATCAAACACTCAAGTAGTTTTTCCTCTAAAGTGTTTAAGATCATTGGGGTAGATACTTAGATTAGCTCATATAGTTTAAATATCAACCTAGGAGTTAAACTTATTGTTTAGAAAAAAAAAAGGAACTTCGCATATAAGAGGTATAAGATGATTGCCAAGGAAATAAAAAAAATTACTAGAAGCCGAATTCATCAAAGAAGTAACACCCTCAAAGCGAGTAGCTAACATGGTGCTAGTGAAAAAGTCAAATGGAAAGTACATAATGTGTGTGGAATATATTGATTTCAATAAAGCATGCCCAACTGACAACTATATATTACCAATGATAGATTAACTAGTGGACTCAACTGTCTGTCACAACTTACATAGCTTTATGGATGCTGCTCAAAGGTACCATCAGATCCTAATAAAGAAGGAAGATCATATGAAGACATCATTTATCACTCATGAAGGCCTTTATTACTACAAGTTTATGCCTTTTGGACTAAAGAATATCAGAGCAATATACTAAAAGTTGATGAACCACATGTTCCAAGATCAAATTAGGACAAATGTGGAAGTATTTATGGATGACATCATTGTTAAGAGTCAGCATATAGAGCAATACTTCGAGGATCTTAATTAAATCCTTTAAATACTATATCAATACCATATCAAGATTAATATGGAGAAGTGTGTCTTTAGGTTAAAGGCAGGAAAATTCTTAGGATTCATGATATCCATAGAGGTATTGAAGCTAATCCAGAAAAGATTGAGGCCATACCTAAGATGAAAGCCCCAACATCGTTAAACGAACTCTAAAAGTTAAATGGCAGAATTACAGTTTTAGGACATTTCATCTCCTGCTCAGCCAAATGATGTTTATTGCTATTCTAAGCCCTAAAAACTTTTAAAAATTTGTATAGAGTGAAGAATTCTAGGCTACCTTTAAAGATATCAAGAAGTTCCTATCTTCACTACATTTGCTCAGTAGGCTAATCCCTGGAGAGGTTTTGTACATGTATCTCTTTATTGGTTAGGAATCAATTGCATCAGTACTGATTAGAGAGGAAGGAAGCTAGTAGAATATAGTGTACTACATCAGCAAAATACCCAGAGGTTTAAAAGTCTGGTATCCCAAACTAGATAAGTTAGCTATGGTCATCGTGCATATATCCCGGTAGCTCATTCATTATTTTTAGGCTCACTTAATCATTGCAAGATCCAGCTTCCCATTAAGGAAAATCTTACAAATACTAAAATCATCTGGTATATTAGTCCAATGATTAATATTTCTCAGAGAATTTGATATTAGTTACAAACCTCAATGGCATATTACAGCCCAAACCTTGGCTAACTTTATGCAAGAGATAATAGTAGAAGGTTTTGCTCCTTCTAGATATCCAGAGTGGAAGTTATATATAGATGGAGCCTCATCCATCTGAGGATTCAAAGCTAGAATCATTCTCAAAGGTCCAAACAAAGTCACAATTAGATATGTAATACAAATTACATACAAGGCCACTAATAATGTAGTTGAGTATAAGGCAGTCATCATAGGATTGAAGTTAGCTATAGAAGTCAGAGTTGAGCATCTTAAAATATACTTTAATTCACAACTAATGGTCAACCAAACCAAAGAAATATACCAGATCAAAGAGCCAAGCATCATCAAATATGTAGAAAAAGTCAGATAGCTCCTAAAGAAGCTCAAGTAGGATGGGGAACAATGGGAAATCATTTAAATTCCTAGAAGTGAAAACTTAAAGGCAAACTTACTAGCCAACTCAATAGTAAAAGACAATTAAACATTCAAAGCACTTGAGCTGACTAAGGTGTTGACAAAGTCGAGCTTCGAAGAGTCAAAGATTATGGATATCCAAGAGGTAGCAGAGTGGATGAAGTCAATCATTCAGTATCGTGAACATGGGATACTCCCACAAGATAAGTTGAAGGCTAAGAAGTTAAAGATAAAAGTTACGCATTACTCCATGCACAAAGGGGAACTCTACAGAAGGTCCCTATCATATATGTGGTTCAAGTGTGTATGACTATAGGAAGGAAATTACATGCTTAGGGAAATTCATAAAGGGATTTATCGTGCTCATGAATCTCATCATTCACTTATCAGAAAAACATTGCTCCAGGGTTACTATTGGCCCACCATGTCCTAAGATGCTCAAAAATTGGTTTAAGAATGCCATAAGTGTCAACAGTTTGCTCACCTCAGCCATAAGCCTTACAATATTCAGCATCTAATTAAAAGTCCTTGGCCTTTCGCAATATGGGGAATGATATCTTAGGTCCTTTTCCTATTTCAACTTCTTAAAAGAAATTCTTGATTATGACCATAGATCACTTGACTAAGTGGGTAGAGGTTAAAGTTATTCTGACCATCACTGAAGTCGAATTTAGCACTTTTTCTAAAAGGAAATCATCTGCAAATTTGTTATACCACACACCTTGATAAAAGACAATAGGAAGCAATTTAACAATGAGATATTTAGAAGGTTTAGTTTTGATATTAATATAAAGCTCTGATTTACTTCAGTAGATTATTCATAAACAAATGGCCAAACAGAAGTCATTAATAGGATCATGATGCAAGGTATAAAGAAGAGATTAGATGAAAAAAAAAAGAGAAACTAGGTTAAAGAACTCAACAATGTCATTTAGGCATATAGGAGAAACACCTTTCAAACTGACCTATGTGATGGATGTTATAATTCCACTAGAAATTGGATCAGTAACTGAAAATCTAGATCAGGAAGTCAATAATAACAACACTTGGATATGCCTAGACCTACTTGAAGAGAGGAGAGAATGAGCATTTATTGTAACAGAAACCTAAAAGTAGAGGATTATGGAGTATCACAATAAACATATTCAGCCAAGGCAGTTTAAGGTCAGAGATTGGGTGCTCAAAAAAGTGAACATTGGCAAAGGTAGCCCCAGAACTGGCAAGCTTGGACCTAACTAGGAAGGTCCTTACCAAGTCATTGAAAGAACAACTAAGAGAGCATACAAGATTAAGGATGAGCGAGGAAAAGGGCTACCTCAATACTAGAACTCGGGCAAACTCAGAAAATACTATCAATAAATATATTCTAGGATTTAAAATTTTTGAGAAATAAAAATACTTCATTCATCGTTCAAAATGTTACATTACAAGAATAATTTTTATCAAAGTATTTTACAAATTAGGCTCAAATCGAGGAGGCAAAATCCCATCATGGGGGTGGAGTTCAGCATCTTCCAAAGTTTGAGAATCGGGGAAATGAAGTGATTTGGCACCAGATGAAGTAGTTTTGGCAATATATTTCTCTTTAATAGCTTGAGGATCCTCAAGAGCTGACTTAGTAGATGCATCTTCAATAGTAACTAATCATGCCAAATCATTGGGAGTTATCTTTTCTAGATCAGAGAAGTCCAAGTTTGGATCCTAAGGCGACAGTACCCTCATACACTAAGATTTATAGGCCTTAAAAAATACATTCACCATCTTTTGATAAGTCTTCATATCGTTGTCTTGAGATTTCCTTTCATCGGCCAACTCTTTTTTTCAGAGTTTCAAGCTCAACATCATACGTCTCAATCCTTGAATCAAGTTGAGCTTGCGAATGCTCCAGCTCTTGGATCTTCTTTAAGCTCACCTCATCTTCTGACTTAGACTTTGCACTATTAGTTCAACAAGCTCCAGAGCACGCTTTGCCATATCCAACTTCTTCTCATAGTCAATTGTGATATTACTAACCTTAGCCTCCTTGATATTATACTCACTTTGAAGGATGAAATGATTATCCTTCACTAGTAACAGCTATTGATCCATCTGAAAGACAAGTATGGAAAGATCAAAAAAGAGAAACACCCATGGAAATTATTATAATAGCTAAGATTGGACAAGTTACCTTTACGGCATGAGTAATCAAAGAGTTAAACAACTCGCTCCTTCCCTCCTCTTGCCATATTTAAATGTCATGTGGCAACTACAGAGACTCAGTATAGTAATCCTTAACTTAAGGGTTAAATATGCTTAGGGGGTTCAACTTTGATAAAATCCATCTTTTCGGATCCAGACATCTGATAAGTTTTAAACGTTTAATAAACACCCCTTCACCAAGCCATTCCTTGTCATCCAACTCCACTTTCTAGGAGCGCTTCTTAAGAAGTTTAGACATTTCTTTTTAAGTAGCATCAAGCATAGTTTTTCCTTTATTGCTCGAGCATGGATCAGTGCGAGTCTCTAAGATCTCCACATCTTGGGCATGTTGATCAATCTGAGGTGCCACCTGCTCTTTTAACTCTTTATCTAAAAAATTCTATCTGTAAAAGTGAAATAGTCAGCCATCTATAAATAAAAAAAACATACGTTAAAAAATACCTTTAAAATCTCAAAACTTACCACTAACATTTATACTCCTAGGGTAGATTCTTTGGAGGTATCTCTGAGATAGATTCTCAACAGATGTGTTATTGATTATACTCTAAATATGTAGTTTCATTACCAACTCCGTATCTTTTTTGGATAGCCTCAGAGGACATTTCACCTTATGGCAATTGTTAGCCCACATCCACCAGATATTGATGAAATCTGACGGATGCTCAACTATAAAGACTATATGTCTCCATTTCTTGTAAAGGTCCAAAAGCTTAACAAAAATGTTATGGTTCAAAACAGTTGATAAAGAAAACATCAGCTCCCTCTTTTTGTAAGTCAGACTATACATGTACCAGAGAATATTCAGATCTAGCTCTCTACCCTCCCTATGCATTAACTCTATATACCTGGTCAATATTTGATAACTATAAGGATAAAGTTAGTCGGGGGCTATGTTGTAATTACTCGCTAAGTTCCTAACGAAAGGATCTAAGGGAAATGTCAACCCCCTTATAACTTATCAAAGTACATAACCATTTTTTGCTAGTCTAGAAGAGGGGTATAAGCCTTGAAATTTTTATTTGTAGTGTGTTAGGAGAATTCTTAAGGAATGCCAAAGCGTCTTCTATACCATTTAATTATATTATCATCAATCCTAGATACCAAAAGATATGAACTACCTTGCTCTCATGAAGCCATGGATCATATTAAGCAAAAATAAAGAAAAAAATAAAATGGGGAAGAGACTTCACCTAAAAGAAGAACAAAGAAAGCAAGTCCACAAAAAATGCAAGGGAAGTAAGAGCATAAAACACTTGAAAGAAAAACTAGCAAGAAAAATAACAAAAAAGCAAAAATGACGCTAGCAAAAGGATTGACTTATTTAAAGAGGAGCGAAAGGATCTAGAATGATCACTACTACCCTTATGCTTACTTACACCTCTCTCATGTAGCATCAAGGGTATTACAAGCAAAAGAAAAGCCCACTAATCGAGCAGTTATCATTATAGCAACTAAAAAGTCTCATCTTCTAACACACGAATAGAAGTGATAGTTATGAAATTCAAAATTCAAAAGAATGTCAAAAGGCGTGGTGATTGACAATCCCGCTAATCACACCAATAGTTGTCCTCATCTTTTTATCGGCACTTGGGTCGTGCTTCTAATACACCGAGCATCTAAGTCCAGTGACTGAAGCTGGCACCCATAGGTCACTTTGATCGTATTGAAGTTCAGCAGTCGGGCCACGCTTTTAATGCATCGAGAATCTAAAGTCCAGTGACTAAAGCTGGCACCCTCAAATTACTTCGATAGTACTAAGGTCGGGTCATGCTTCTAATGCATTGAGCATCTAAGTCCATTGACTGAAGTTGGCACCCTCAGGTGGCTTCGATAGCACTGAGGTTCAGCACTCAGGTCGTGATTCTAATGCAATGAGCATAAAACTCCAACAATGGTTGGTTCCATCAGGTCATTTCTATAATACTAATGGGTTAATCTCTCAGGACATTTCATAAACACTGAGCATCTATAAGTCTAACTGGCATCTTCATGCTTTATGTTCAGACACTGTTATGTCAAGACTTGGTACTAACCATAATCCCTTTTCTATAACTGAGGTTGGCCACCTTAGATCAACCTTCTACATTAAATACAATTACGCTCATGGTCTCTCTCTCTCAGCAGAAGAATCAATATTCTAAATTATTCCTCATCATGAATTTATCCGCTCAGGATACATCGGACATAAATATCTGAACATACTTTCGAGAGAGACTCTTAAAACCCTATATACATATTCTTATTCTACTAAGGATTTAATTTCCCATGTAGGGGTTACTTACAGAAGAAGGATCTCCAAATCAGATAGGAGAAGGATTCCTAATTAAGGAGACTCTCGAATATAAATAAATACTCCTCAAATAAGGGCAAGACCTACATCAAAGAGAAATCCTACTTCTCTCAAGTTTAAGCATCATTATCCTTGTAAATAGGACATCATATCCCTTATTCTCATTCATTATATTCTCTCATACTCTTTGCTCTCTTTTTCTCTCTAAATTCTCTCTCTCTCTCTCTCTACGTTCTCTGACTTAGGCATCAAAGGATTTGTGGGGATCCTCCCTACCTCTCACCTTCCTCTTCATTGATTCCTTATAGGGCTTACACTCGAAGGTCCTAGAAATAAGTTATCACCATAGATGCCTCTCGATGGGTTTGTTGCCAATCCCTTAGCAATAATTCCACAATAAAATGCTCATATTCCTTCCTTTAAAACTTAATCAAACCAGTAAAATATCAATTTTAATATTTGTTGCTCTACACTTCCTCACCATAAAAGAGAACACTATTTATGTTTACATCACTTCAGTTCAAAAGCTTTAATTTGGATTCATACATTAGAAAAACATTTTATTCACCAAGATGCAAGCATTGCCAATAATGACTATTCTATTTTAAGTTTTAAGAAATTTTTAGTATATGCATGTGTGCTTAAAGTAAACCTATTATAAAAATACATTATAAAAAAACAATTGGCCAAAAGGGTTAAATTGAACCCTCAACTATATTTCAAAGTTAACATTGAATTTTAAATTTTCTTTTATTTTAATAGAAACTTTTTCTTCTAAATTTGAATTATATTAGATTTTATCTTAAAAAACACTTACAGTTAAGTTTTATAAGTTAACAAAATGTTAATTTTAATCATTAACAACTAAAAAAATTATTTAGATTAATATATAAAATTGATAAAATTTTTTTCTAAAAAATATATATCACCTAATTATAAAAGTATAAAAATTTTAAGTCTATATAATAATTTTTTGAAAATATTTTAAACTTTTTTGAATTTTTAAATTTTTTAAAGATTTTAAAAATTTTAGAATGGGGTGATATACAAATGAAAAATTCATCAATTATTTTTATAATTTAATTTTAATAGTTTAATAATGAAATTTTATTCACTAATTTAATTTTAACAATTTACTAATCCGAATTTATTTAAATTAATTATTGAAATTAGTATTTTTTAAAATATATATCATTTAATTGTAAATTTCTAACAATTTTTAGGTTTATAAAAAACTATAAGAAAATTTTAAATAAATTTTTAAGAAAAATTAAAAAATTAAAAATTAATATGGTGGTTTAAAATTTTATAATTAGATAATAGATATATTTTTTTAATTATTAATTTGTATATTAGTTTAAATAATTTTTTATTAATTAACTATTAAAATTAAAATTTTATTTAACTTATAGAATTTAATTGTAAAATTTTTTTTAAATAATTCTAATATGATGTAATTTTAAAAGATAAAATTTTAATGTTTATGAACTCGAGCTTTTTCACTTAAAATTTTAAAAGATAAAATTTCTATCAAAACAGAAAATTTAAAAATTTAATATTGACCACAAAGCATAATTAAGGGTCAAATTTAATCTTTTGACCAAAAAATTTCAGTTCAAAAAAATAATAATAAAAAAAATTGAGTAATTAAACAATAAAATATTTGTAAAAAATTATACATAATAATTTTTAGGTGAAACTCACCTTCCTGTGTGAGACAAAAGTTAAACAATTATTTAAACACAGTATATCTGATCCTACCCCACGATCACCTGCCTTTTCTTTGTTCATTTCTCTTTCCCCATTGCCTGTACACATGTTTATCACACACAAAGGTTTCAATCCAGTGTCACACTCATGAGTAAAACAAGTGGCTCAATAAAGAATACAATCCAATTGGCTTCCCATAATCTGGAAAGCAAAAACCATCTCTGGTTTTATTTTTCCAAACCACTAACTCCTTTGTCCTTTCTTGGTTTTCTTCGATTAATATTAATATACTTTATCTATAAATATATACAGAGACCTCTCTTGAACCCCATTTCCTCGTATCCGTTTCTCATTCTCTCATCAAAACTTGATTCAAATTCTACTTATATCTCCCAAAAAAAAGAAATCTGCAGCATGAGTTCAACAAGCAGAGCATGGCTAGTGGCAGCAAGCATAGGAGTAGTGGAGGCACTGAAAGATCAAGGATTGTGTAGATGGAACTATGCATTAAGGTCAATTCAACAACGTGCCAAGACCAATATCAGATCTTACTCTCAAGCTAACAAGAAGCTCTCTGCCCCATCTTCTTCTGCCTTATTGTCTAAGATGCTTAGAGATGACAAGGTTCAAAAATCTGAAGAATCACTTAGAACTGTTATGTATTTGAGTGGTTGGGCTCCCAACTGAGAGCCCCAAGTGCCACTTTCTTGTAATTAAATTAAATATATACTCCATTTTTTATAAATCTAATCTCTTCAGTTTTTGCTCTTTTATGTTAATTAAACTGACTATTAATGATTAATTCTAGTTGTACACATGGATGAATGTTTAATATTTTATAAATATATAAATATTGTTCATAAACAAAAGATGATGGGTTTAAGTTCCACGGGTATATAAATATAACACCACTTCCACATCCCTCAACAATTAGTAGAGCAACTAAACATTGATCTCACCTTCAAACAGAAAAATGTCTCAGTTGTAGCCTATTTGTTAACAAGTTGTGATCATGAGTTCAACAAGCAGAGCTTGGATGGTAGCAGCAACTATTGGAGTAGTAGAGGCACTAAAAGATCAGGGGTTGTGCAGATGGAAAACATGCCAAGACCAATATCAGATCATATTCTCAATACCCTAAAATGATCTGTTCACTTTCCTCTTTTTCTTCTACTGCTGCTGGTGCTCCTGTATCTACGAAGCTTAGAGATGAGAAATCGAAGCAGTCTGGAGAATCACTTAGTACTATTATGTATTTAAGCTGTTGGGGTCATAATAAATGACACCTCAAATTTGAGGATATAAATGTACATAATTTTGTATGTGAAAAAACCTTGAGCTCTTCAATGGATGCAATTTTCAGTTGACTTGAACTTTAACATTGATACTTCTTCTATGAACTCCAAAACCAATTCAGTTGTACAAATATTTCCCAAAATGATATGGGCTTAGCAAAAACTCTTACTCCAAGAGATGAGTGCATAAGTGAATGTATTAGTTGTTGCATAATTAGCATTTGAAACATGCCAACTCAAGTTTAGAAACAGTGGTTTTTGCATTTCCTGACTTCAGTTAAGCTCTACTTAGAATATATGGTTCTAGAGTTCAGGATAAAACTACAAAGGTCAGGAAATCATTGGATTGAGCATGATAGTGTTATAAACATGCTAATAGAATAATTAATGGTTTCTTATTCTATTCATTTAATTAGAAATGGTGCTGCTACAGTTAGCTAGAAGTTCATTACTCACTGCATGCTATTACTCTTGAATCTTGATTAAGTGATACACCCTCCTTTGACTTGTTTCAAATCCTCTATAAGATCATTTCTGTTTTATTTTATATCTCTTCGGCTCAAAAGCATTAATTTACATTGATGCAAGCATTGCCAATAATGACTATTCTATTTTAAGTTTTAAGAAAATTTAAGCATATGTAGATGTGCTTAGAGTAAACCTATAATATAAATGCATTATAAAAAACTTGGCTAAAGGGTTAAATTGGACCATTAAAAACACTTCGAAATTAACATTGGATTTTAATTTTTTTTTTTCTCTAATAGAGACTTTTTCTTATAAAGTTGGACTATATTGAATCTTTTCAAAATAAAAAAAAAAAACTCTTACAATTAAGTTTTATAAGTGAAATAAAATTTTAATTTTGATTGTTAACTATTGAAAATTATTTAGATTAATAACTAATAAATGTTTATATATATATATATATATATATATATATATATATATATATATATATATATATATATATATATATATATATAAAGTTTCAAAAAAATTTAACTGTATATAATAAAATTGATTAAAAATTAAATTCCTTTTTTTTTTTAATTTTTGAATTTTTTTGAATTTTAAAAATTTTAGAATTGTCGACTGCAAATTAAACATATGAATTAAGTGGAATTTTAATGAATTTATGTCAATTTTATAAGTCAATGTTGGGTTAATTTGAAGAATTATAGTTAGATATAATTATAGGTTTAGAATTTTAGATTGAATTCTAGTAATTTTTTTTTATTTTTAGTTAATTTGAGTCTTTTTTATGCTAATCTTTAATATTCCTCTTTTATATAGGTGTTTCCTCCTTAATTTAAGTTTGAAGATTGAACATGATCATGACATGGGAGTGTTGATACATGTGTCTCTCACTAGGTTTTAGAGAAATAATGCATGGTCATGCTTTTAGACCATGTGCACTATTGTGAAAATCAAAGAGCAATAGCACAGGTACCAAAACGGCCATGCCTTAGGCCATGTCACGCTCTGGATAAAAGACAATTTTCAAGCATAGGTGTGTTCAAGGCAAGCCGCATAGGTCAAAACTTACCACAGTTTAGGTAAGGCCAAGTTACAATCTTGTGGATAGGAAAAGTTTCTCCTCTTTGGATTTGGCTTGGAATTTCATGCAAGAAAAGGACTTTATTTCTAAGACGCCTATAAAAGGAGCAACTGGAGAGATTTTTTTAGGGGTTGTTGAATATTGCCATAAAACGAGATCAAGCAAGGAATTGAAGTGTCAACAAGAGTTAAAGATTGAAGACATAATATAATCTTCTTCATCTTCTCTATTTTATTCTATTGTATTATGGTTGGATCCTTTAGGGTGTTTAACACAATTGATCACGAATTTGGATTTGTGTAACTAGATTAGCATTTGTTGAAATATTTATTTCCATTCAATAAATTGATTTCTAATTAATTTTGTGAGTTGATTTAATTGTTCTTGTGTTCAATCAGGCCTAAAATTGAATGCATGTTTGTGGGTGATTTATTGACAATAAAATCACATGAATTGCTAGCTCATAAAGTCATAAAATTTAAGAACCTCCCTCGATCATGAAAGTAGACGAATCCCTCAAGGGATTAATGAATTGCTAAGAAGCTTTGTAATAATTGAGAAAAAAAGAATTTATTAAAAAAGGGTATAAAAAAATTTATATCAACATATATATATATATATATATATATATATACGGGTTGATGTTGATATAAATTGTTTTGAGTGGATGTTTATGTGGGTGCTTTGTTGTTTTGGGCTGCTATAGGTATTTTGTGGTTGTTTGGGTTGCTTGGTTAATGGAGGTTGTTTTGTGGTTGTTTTGATAGCTAGGTTGATGTAGGCTGCTTAGGTTGTTTTTGGGGTACTAAGTGTATATAGGTTGATGGGTTGTCTAAGTTGATATTGGTTATTGAGAAAAAGACAAAAATGAATGTGTATAAGTAAAGATCGGGGTTGCCAAACAAGGAATTGTTGTGATTTTGACAAATATTTGTTTTTGTCCCTAAGTTCTTTCTCTTCTTTGTTAACCACGCAAATGACCTCCAATTGATATGAAATTTTAACCACAAACATTTCTTGATGTCCTCTAGTGGTGTTTGTTTCTACAAAAAAGTAAAAAAAAAAAATCAGATTTCACTTTAAAAATTTAGCTCAAATTGTCAGAGTTGGAACGTTCACCTCATCGCCGTTCAGCCAAAGCCACCACTAACAACTTGTTCCCTATTATCTCAAGAGTCTATAGATGCCAATCAAGAATTCGATCTCTAGCGTTACAAGTTTTTGTGAATTTTATGGTACTATTCCTTTTATTTTCCAATCTCTTTATTCTACGTGTATTTTTTATGTGTTGAGGATATATTTGCATTCTATAAATTGTTGTAAATGCATTGGTATTTTTTTTAGTCTGGTGTGTAATATCCCAAGTTTATAAATAATTTTAAATTGCATCGGGATATACAGTGTTAATAATATATATATATATATATATATATATATATATATATATATATATATATATATTTATTTATTTATTATTTAATTAGTTTGTTATTTATTAAAGTTATTTTTAATTATTTTAATTCTTTTACGTAAAATTTTCTTGAGAATTTTATTTTTGAGAAAATTAAAACCTAAATAAATAATTATTAATTATTTTGGACGGTTTTATGAATTTGCATGAGTCCATGCACGATTTTAATTGTTGTATTAATATACATACATATACATGTATATATACACATTTAAATAAATAGGGTTTATTTTTAATTAAATTTATATTATATAGTTTTAATAAATAATGTGTGTTATATATATGTATGTGTATGTAAATATTATTATTTTAATATGTGGCGTATAAATATTTTGGAATACAATAATAAAATATTATAATAATTAAAGTTACCTATATATATATATACAAAAAATGAAAGTTTGAAATATTTATGAAATTGTCATTCTTCTTCCCCAAACACTCCCGATGCATTTCTTCCTCCTCTACCGCTGCAACTTCCATTCTCACCCTGGCGAAGTGCCTCCCAGCGATCCTCCTCCTTCCCAAGCTCCCTCTGCCACCCTCTCTTCCCTTTTTCAGCGTCGTTTGGCCGTGAAAAGCCAAAGAACCCGAGAATTGATGCTAGCTCCGATCACCTTGTTTCCAGCCACCGTTTGAGTGGCACCAGTCTTTATCTCTTCCTTGAGCTCCGTTCAGTGCATTTCTAAACTTGGTTTCACTTGATTTGGTTTAGATTTTCCTAGGTTTCCAATTTTCATTTTCAGCCTATGTGTGTTCTTGATTTTTTTGAGCTTTGACTCTAATGATTCAAGCTAGCTTCCTTCACAAAGATTGATTCTAGTAGCACAATATACATCCGGTAATTTTTATGGAATTTTTGGGAATTATTTTGATTTTTGTGAATTTTTTATTATTTTATTAATATTTTCTAATTTTCGTAAATTAATTAAATAAATTATGAAATTTTGATTTATGATGTTTATAGGTTTTTAAATTAATTTTATAAATTTATTTGTAATTTTTATGATTTTTGTATAATTATTGTGAATTTATTTATTTTATGTGATTTTTAGAAAATTAGGTTAGTTAGGTATTTTGTTAAAATTAATTGGTTAATTGAGTATAATTATTAATTTTATTGAGTTATATATTGAGAAATTAATTTTTTAATAATTATATTATTTTTAGTGAATTTTTGTATAATTATAGTATATTATGTGAATTTATATATAACTAGGGGTATTTTGGTAATTTGGTACTAAATTGGTTAAAAATTTATTTTAATTGGTTTAATAGTTATTTGAGGTATAAAAATGATTTTTATAAATTATTTAGTATTTTTAAATAATTAAAACTATTTTTCGTACATTATTTTCAAATTATATATAATATACTATTTTTATAAATAAATGAGTTTTTATTAATTTTAAATATGTTTTAGGGCTAATTATGTAATTTGGAGTTATAAAATGTAATTTGGTCAATATTTATGAATTTATCGGGAATTATCGATTTTTAAAAATATTTTATTTAAATTAGGGTTTTATTGTAATTATCGGTTAAATAATTATTTTCAGTATTTTAAATATCTAATTTGCTATTTTTTGATTATTAAGGGTATTTTTGGTATTTTTAAATTTAAATGTGTTCTGTGATACCTCATGAATTGTGAACCTCGGTCGGTGGAATTGTAGTTTGGGAGTCCGATCGAGGGGCTATGTGATTGTTTATTTCCAAAGTGTATTTTCTTGCAGGACCAACTCTACTTTCTGAGTAGAGAGATGTCCATTTTACAAGGGAAGTTCTACTAGATTTTTGGTAGAATTTTCATAAAACATGATATCCGATCAAATCTTTATTCTTATTTTGTGTCTGGTATTCTTAGATCGAGTCTCTAGAATTACGTTAGATTTATTCTGATTTCATATTGTCATTTGTTTGTTTAGTTGTGCTGAGACCGAGACCTAGTGGACCAGACCCATCAGACCCGTCTCGAGGAGCGCATAACTGTGAGTTGTTATTTTATATATATGTGTTTTAGGAATGCATGCTTTAGAAATGTATGTTTAAATTTTATGAATTTTGCATAAATGATTTAATAAATGCTTAGGTATATTTTAAGTATATTTTTGGTATATTTTAAATTAAATGCATGTTTTATTATTGAATTATACTTAAAATGTTTTTAAGTATATTTATAGTTTATTTTATAATTAAATTGAATTTATTCGACGCATATATACTCGAAATATACTTAGTTTATTTTTGGTATATTTCTAATATATATATGGTTTATATTGTTATTTTACTTAATGTCATGCATCATTTATTTTATGAATGTATGTTTTATATAAATGAAGGATATCAATAGAACGTGCTACCTAGTAGGCAGCACTAGGACCAAGTATGTATCGGTACAACAATAGAATTTAGGTTAAATCATTAACCTATTTATAGATATTGATTGGATTGATTTATTTGATGTGTGATGTGATTTGGGAGTGTGATTGTTGGAGCTCGATTAACCAAGTGTCGCGGGGCCAATCACACTGACAGTCAGACTGTTAGAGCTCGGTTGACTTAGTGTCTTGGGGCCAATCTACTGTCCAAATGGAATAAGTGAATTTATTTGGAATAAGTGAGCCTGTATGGCTAAAGTGTTGTCTAACACTGTTTAAGGTTGTGATCATTTAGGGTTCTATTTGATCCTTCATAAACGAATATTATTTTTAGTATATATATAAAATGATTTTGCTGCATCTGTGTGTATTTGCTTGTATATATATTTATTATATATATTATTGAATGTGTGCATTTGTCATTTAGTTATGCATGTATATATATTATAACAATTCACTCAGTGAGGTCTGACTCCCCTCCGTTGACTATTTTTCAAGAGAGTATTCATCTTCAGACCTCAGTAGTAGACCCTTATGCCGGATTTCTTCTGCCTCGGCTTTACTATATAAACTGCTTACTTAATTTTATTTTGTATTCTAGACACTGCAGTAGTTATTTTAGTGAGCAGTATGTTTTATATATGTTGGAGATTTGTATTTTCAAAGAATTGAATGAAAAATTTGTATTAAAAGATATTATATATTTAAGATGAGTTTGTTTTATCTAATGAGTTGGTGGATTATCTTATTACATATGAGATTTTAATTTCTGCTGCAAGATATTTTATTTATGTTATCATTGTTGCATGCTTTATTTTATTTTAAAGGCTTGTTACGGATTCTAGATTCGAAAGAATTCCCATTTCCTAGCGCCGGTCATAGCCCTTATTTTAGGTCATGACAAAGTTGGTATTAAAGTGGAGTTCTGTGTCAGGGCTTAGTTATGTGAGTTGTGGCCCTAGTTTTCAGTGTTGTGTTTTCTTTTGAAACTACTACAGTGAATTAGGTTCAAGTAGTCCTTGATTTAGTTTTCTGTGTTATCCTCTATTATCTGTTTGGTCTGAGTCCTTTTGTTTGTCTTTTCAGAATGAGGAGGCGAGCATGTGTCACTCCACTGGTCATTGACGCTGAGGATGATGAGTCCTTCCAGGATGAAGTTTTACCTCCTGAGTCGCCAGTTAGATGCAGAGGTAGACCTCGAGGAGCGGTAGGTCACTATAGACAGAGAGAGATACAGGATGAGGAGACTGTAGAGCCTGAGTACGAGGATGTTCCTATACCTCTAGTAGTTCCGCCTATTCAGCCTGCCTACCAGTAAGGTATGTATAACCCTGAGGTAGCTTTGTTCTATGCCAAAGTTGGCAGGATCGCTTTCGATGGGATGTCTGATCCATTAGATTTTTTGCACATGATCGAGGTTAGGACTCGGACTGCTCACACCGAGTACCAGCGGATCATGATCGTTGAGCTTTCTGTTGAGGGACCAGCCTTGAACTGGTTCATTCAGATGATTCAGCCTTACATGATAACGATGACCTGGGCTCAGTTCAGAGAGCGATTTATGAGGAGATTATGCTTAGAGCCGCTTTGCATGAGTTATCATCTTCGGTGACTAGTATTTCTTGCGGTGATAGATCTGTTGAGGAGTACACTCGAGAGTTTCTCTAACTTGGTAGATATGCAAAGGATCTAATGCGAGACCAGTACTTCACAGTTACTACATACGTCACTGGATTAGGTTCTGCATTTGTTGGTATGCCTATAGTGGGCCTTACTCTGGAGTCGGTTATTGAGTTAGCCAAAGAGATTGAGCTGAAGCTAGTTAGGCATGGAGCTATACCTAATTATTACTAGATGGGTGTTTAGTCAGGTGGATTCCAGGCTACTCCATACTCAAGTTTCCAGATTAGATCGAGTAGTCAGTAGAGAGGTCCAGCTTAGCAGAGTCAGAGACAGCAACAGCGAGTACATCGGAGCAATAGACATGGCCATGGAGGTCAGCGTAGACCATTCAGACTCAGGTCAGGTGCTTCGAGCAGCAGCAGTGGTCGTAGTTCTGGATCAGTTACCAGTGTTTGCTAGACCTACGGTAGAGTCCATCAGGGACCATGTTACATGACACTGCTGACGTGTTTCAAATGTGGGCAGACAGGATATTATGCTAGATCGTGTCCTTATTTTGGGTATCAACAGTCGCAAATTTCATGATTTCCTCAGCAGTCGATTGCTAGTGATGCACCCATTCCTTTTCAGTTGCCTTCAGCCTAACATCAAAGTTCTACTCAGCTTGGTCCCCAATAGGGTCGTGGTAGAGGTACTAAAGGAGGTGCCAGAGGTGTTGGCCAAGCTTCTACCAGCCAGTAGGGAGGTCGAGGATAGGCCAAAGTCTTTCATCTCACTCAGCAGGATGCTCAAGCATCCAATGCAGTCATGGCAAGTATTATTTCTGTCTGTTACCTAGATGCATGGGTTCTATTTGATCCAAGTGCCACGCATTCATTCGTTTCTCCTATTTTTGCTTCCAATTCTTATTGGCAAGCTTCGAGGATGGCTTTTCCTTTGTCTATCACCACTCCTCTAAATGATTCTTTGGACACCAATGTTGTTCTTTCTGGTTGTCTAGTTCTCGTGGGAGATAGAGAATTATTTATTGAATTGATTATGTTGGATATGATGGAGTTTGATGTTATTTTAGGTATGGATTGGTTATCTCAGCACTATGCCATGGTGGATTTTCGGAGTAAAGAGGTGACTTTCAGAATTCCTCGTGAAGAAGAATTTAAGTTTGTGGGTGATAAGAGTTCAGCACCTCATAATCTTATTACTGCTATTACGGCTAGGAAGTTGCTAAGGAAAGATTGTTAGGGATATTTGGCATTAGTCAAGGATACTTCAGTGGAGAATTTATCACTCACAGATGTTCCTATTGCCTGTGAGTTTCCTGATGTTTTTCCTGAGGAGTTGCTAGGTTTACCACCTCATAGAGAGATTAAGTTCTATATAGATGTGGTTCTAAGTACTACTCCTATATCTATGCCACTCTATAAAATGGCTCCTGCAGAGTTGAAAGAGTTAAAGGAGTAGTTGCAAGATTTGTTAGATAAAGGTTTCATTAGACCCAGTGTTTCTCCTTGGGGTGCACCAGTCCTGTTTGTGAAGAAGAAGGATGGTACCCTGACTATAGAGAGCTGAACAAGGTGACAATGAAGAACAAGTATCCTCTCTCGAGGATCGATGACTTGTTTGATCAACTACAGGGTGCACAATTCTTTTCTAAGATTGATCTGAGGTCGGGTTATCATCAGCTGCGGATTAGTGAAGTCGATGTTCCTAAAATGGCATTCCGTACCCGATATGGCCATTATGAGTTTTTAGTGATATCCTTTGGCTTGACTAATGCACCAGTAGCTTTTATGGACCTAATGAACAGGGTAATCAGACCATATATGGATTAGTTTGTGGTAGTCTTCATCAATGATATACTAGTGTATTCGAGGAGTATGGAGGAGCATGTATATCACTTGAGGACTGTACTACAGACACTGAGAGAACATCAACTTTATGCTAAAATTCTCGAAGTGTGATTTCTAGATGGAGAGTGTTTCTTTTCTTAGACACGTGGTGTCTAAAGAAGGTATCCAAGTTGATCCACAGAAGATTGAGGCAGTGTCTGAGTGTCCTAAACTGACTTCTGTTATAGAGATTCAGAGTTTTTTGGGTTTAGCTGGGTACTATAGGAGATTTGTATAGGATTTTTCTATAATTGTAGCCCCTATAACTCACTTGACTCAGAAGCATGTTAGATTTGAGTGGTCAGAAGCTTGTGAGAACAGTTTCCAGTTGTTGAAGGAAAAGTTGACCACAACCCCAGTGTTAGCTTTGCCTAATGATGTAGACAAGTTCATAGTTTATTGTGATGCCTCTAAAGTTGGCCTTGGTTGTGTGTTGATGAAGAATGGTAGGGTAATAGCCTATGCTTTGAGGCAGTTAAAGAAGTATAAGTAGAACTATCCTACACATGACCTTGAGATGGCTGCAATGATCTTTGCTCTCAAGATCTGGAGACATTATCTATACGGGGTGACTTGTGAGATTTTTACTGATCACAAGAGCCTTAAGTAAATTTTTTAGCAGAGAGATTTGAATCTGAGGCAGAGGAGATTCTTGGAATTATTGAAGGATTATGACTATGAGATTTTATATAATTCGAGCAAGGCTAATATGGTAGCAGATGCCTTGAGTAGGAAGTCCTCAGGCAGTCTTGCTCATATCAATGTAAAGAGGTGATCATTGATCCAGGAGTTGCATCTGTTAGTGGATCAAGGTCTGATGATGAAGGTTAGTAGGTCAGGTGGATTTCTAGCTCAGTTTAAGGTGCGATATGTACTAAAAGATAGGATTAAGGCAGCTCAGAGCTGAGATCCTATTCTAGAAGAGCTTGCAAAAAATGTCTGTGCAGGGAAGTTCACTGATTTCACACTCGATGATGATGGTGTTTTGTGGATCAGTGGTAGATTGTGTGTTCCTGATGTGGATAATTTGAAAGAAGATATCCTAGAGGAAGCACATTCTACAGCCTATAGCGTACATTCGGGTGTCACTAAGATGTACCACAGTATCAAAGATTTGTACTAGTGGGACAGACTGAAGAAGGATGTCACTGATTATGTTACTAAGTGCTTGACGTGTCAGCAAGTGAAAGCTGAGCATCAGAAGCCTTCAGGAAAGCTTCAGCCTCTTCCTATTCCCGAGTGAAAATGAGAAAGGATAACTATCGATTTTGTGGTCGGTTTACCTCATTCTAAGGATGGATACGATTCCATCTGGGTGATTGTAGACAGGTTGACCAAGTCTACACATTTCTTGCTTGTGAAAGCCACCTAGTCTGTAGCTAGATTGATGAAGCTATATGTGAAGCATATCATGTGCCTTCATGGAGTACCCGTGTCCATTGTGTCAGATAGAGATTTAGTGTTTACCTCACATTTTTGGTAGAAGTTATAGGAAGCGATGGGCACTAGGTTGAACTTCAGTACTGCTTTTCATCCTCAGATAGATGGTCAGTCTAAGAGGACAATCCAGACACTAAAAGATATGTTAAGGATGTGTGTTTTAGATTTGGGAGGTAGCTGGGATGATCATTTTACACTCGTAGAGTTTGCATATAATAACAGCTACCATAGCAGTATTGGAATGGCACTATATGAGGCTTTGTATGGAAGGAAGTGTAAATCCCCTCTGAGTTAGGATGAGATTAGTGAGAGAGCTTTAACTGGACCTGAGATGGTTCAGGATTCTACAAAGAAAGTAGTTATGATTAAGCACATATTAGAGACTACAATTAGCAGGCAGAAGAGCTATGCGGATCCTAGGCGTAGAGATGTGGAATTTCAAGTTGGAGACTTTATTTTCCTGAAGGTGTCTCCGATGAAGGCTGTAATGAGATTTGGTAGGAAGGGTAAGTTGGCACCGAGATATATCGGACCGTTCGAGATTCTAAATAGAGTTGGCACTGTTGCTTATCAGTTAGCTTTGCCTCTGAGTATGTCTTAAGTGCATCCAGTATTTCATATCTCGATGCTGAGGAAGTATGTCTTATAGTTTATTTATAGTTTATTTTATAATTAAATTGAATTTATTCGACTTATATATACTCAAAATATACTTGGTTTATTTTTGGTATATTTCTAGTATATATATATGGTTTATATTGTTATTTTACTTAATGTCATGCATCATTTATTTTATGAATGTATGTTTTATATAAATGAAAGATATCAATAGAACATGCTACCTAGTGGGCAGCATTAAGACCGAGTACGTATCAATACAATGACAGAATTTAGGTTAAATTACTAACCTATTTGTGGATATTGATCGGATTGATTTATTTGATGTGTGATGTGATTTGGGAGTGTGATTGCTGGAGCTCGGTTGACCAAGTGTCTCGGGGCCAATCACACTGACAGTCAAACTACTGGAGCTCAGTTGACTTAATGTCTCAAGGCCAGTCTACTGTCCAAATGGAACAAGTGAATTTATTTGGAATAATTGAGCCTGTATGGCTAGAGTGCTGTCTAACACTGTTTGAGGTTACGATCATTTAGGGTTCTATTTGATCCTTTATAAACGGATATTATTTTAAGTATATATATAAAATGATTTTGTTGCATATGTGTGTATTTTCTTATATATATACTTATTATATATACTATTGAATGTGTGCATTTGTCATTTAGTTATGCATGTATATATATTATAACAATTCACTCAGTGAGGTCTGACTCCCCTCTGTTGACTATTTTTCAGGAGAGTCTTCGTCTTCAGACCTCAATAATAGACCCTTACGCCGGATTTCTTCTGCCCTAGCTTTACTATGTAAACTGCTTACTTAATTTTATTTTATATTCTAAACACTACAGTAGTTATTTTAGTGAGCAGTATGCTTTATATATGTTGGAGATTTGTATTTTAAAGAATTGAACAAAAAATTTGTATTAAAAGATATTATATATTTGAGATGAGTTTGTTTTATCTAATGAGTTGGTGGATTATATTATTACATATGAGATTTTAATTTCTACTATAAGATATTTTATTTATATTATCATTATTGCATGGTTTATTTTATTTTAAAGGTTTGTTACGGGTTCCGGATTCGAAAGAATTCCTGTTCCCTAGCATCGGTCATGGCCCCTGTTTTGGATCATGACATGGTGACACCTAAATTTCGATAATAAACAGTAAATGAAAGAGTCCTAGAGGGGGGTAAATAGGACTATCAAATAATAAAATAAAATAAAGAGATTTGAACAAGAATTAAAAGGAATGTTGAGAAAGAAGAATGATGAACATAAGAATTTAAGGAGTTCGGATTCTCAACAATCCTACATCTCCACCTAACTTATCCCTAAGTTAGGATTTTGAATCATCACAATCTATTTCCCTGGATTGATGTTTACAACTTGAGTTTTATGCTTAACTCAAACCTTACAACATGAGTTTTCAAGGCTCACACAAAAACCAATTCATAAGTGTTTTCAAGGCTCACACAAAAACCAAATTTCTAAGTGTTTTAATGGCTAAAGACTTAAACCAATTCTTTCATAATAGAATCTCACTTCTCATTTTACTAACCTCAAAAAATAGAAGAATAATAATTTCTATTCTAACACTCACTAACTCTCACAAGAGTTATACAATAATAAAATGGATTTTGAGAGAGTTTAGAGAGCTTAATCGAATGCTTGAAAGTATATAATGAATAAGCAAGTTTCATAACTTCTAACTAATCTTCAGAGGTTGTATTTATTCTTGAGCAATTCAATTATTGATTTTAGAAATAATAATTTCATTTCCAACACATTCAAAGTCCATTTGAATGAAATTTGGACTTTTGAGTTGTAAATGTCATGCTTCCGAGCGAGATATCATCAATCCTAGTTGAGGCGAGCATTGAATAGTCATTACAAGCTATTGAATTTGAATTTATACATTGTTCTAGGTCGGGATCACCTTATCCCGGGCACAATCCTAGTCACGATACAGGATCGGGATTAGTTCTACCAAAAGTTTGATTTTTGCTCAAAGTTGGTCCTAATCGTGACCCTATGTACCGATTGGGACTACCTGGTCTTGAGCAATGTTCTAATCGAGAGATAAATTGGGATCGTCACTATCCCTAAACGCAATTTGATGAAAAATTTAGCTCTTCAGTCCTGGGCTTAATCATAGTTGGGACTAAGCTCGGGATAGGTTCCAAAATTGCCAAAAATGTGCAATTTGGTCCCTGTCTTAAGTCTGATTGAGCTAGTGCTTATGATATCTTTCTAGAATGGTTTTTCTTTAATATTTCATCATTATTTTGACTTCCAAATGATTCCTAACTTATACAAACTTGAAGCAAACACATTAGTTGCTCAAAATTAAGTTTGTTAAAATCAAAATCAAGATTGATAACTTGCTAAGGTCAACAATAACCAATCCAAAAAATTCTAAATTTATTTTTAATAAATAGTATAAATTGTGGAGATCAATTTCTATAATTGGAGTTAGGTCTAATTCCTTATAGATTATAAGATATAAATTTTGGAATGGTTACGATGGACATTATTTTATTCCATTTAAATTAGTTTAATTCATTAGAAATATTCTTTGAGCCTAAAAATTAATCATTTTTAGTGTTCATAAGGTTATTTGATAATTTCTTGATTTTAATAATTCCTTAAAGATTTTTAAAGAGTTTATATAAAACTATATATTAAATAAATATTTGATTATTTAAAGAGTGTGGGAGTAGAAGGTGCAGAGCATAGGCAACTGAGGACGTATTAGCCAGTACGCTCCACCTGTGAGTTAATTTTATAAAATATACGTTGAAATTATACATAAACTAGAATTTCATGCGATAAAATATATTATTAAAGTTGAATATATATAAATTTAATTATGATTATAACCGCATGCATGAATTATTTATTTTATTATTGTTAAGAATTTTGGGAAGATGCTTTAGTTTAGTTTCATTCTATTTTATTTTTTCTACAAATAAATATGTTTTGTAAAACTTGGTAGAACATCCTACCTAGTGGGCGTCACTAGGACCACGTGCGCACTAGTTAAAATCTTGGATTTATTATGTATTAGTGATTGGCTCGGTCGAGCTTGTTCTCCGAGCTGGATATCATCAAAATAGTCCCAGTCAGGATATAGGATCAGAATTAGTTCTACCAAAAGTTTGATTTTTACTCAAAGTTGGTCCTAATCGTGACCCTATGTCCCAATTGGGACTACCTGGTCCCGAGCAATGTTCTAATCGAGACATAAATTGGGATCGTCACTGTCCCTAAATGCAAGTTGATGAAAAATTTAGCTCTTTAGTCCTGGGCTTAGTCATAGTCCGGACTAAGCTCAGGATAGGTTCCAAAATTGCCAAAGATGTGCAATTTGGTCCCTGTCTCTTGAGTCTGATTGAGATAGTGCTTGTGATGTCTTTCTAGAATAGTTTTTCTTTAATATTTCATCATTATTTTGACTTCTAAATGATTCCTAACTTATACACACTTGAAGCAAACACATTAGTTGCTCAAAATTGAGTTTGTTAAGATCAAAATCAAGATTGATAATGTGCTAAGGTCAACAATAATCAATCCAAAAAATTCTAAATTTATTTTTAATAAATAGTATAAATTATGGAGATCAATTTCTATAACTAGAGTTAGGTCTAATTCCTTATAGATTATAAGATATAAATTTTGGAATGGTTACGATGGACATTATTTTATTCCATTTAAATTAGTTTAATTCATTAGAAATATTCTTTGAGCCTAAAAATTAATCATTTTTAGTGTTCATAAGGTTATTTGATAATTTCTTGATTTTAATAATTCCTTAAAGATTTTTAAAGAGTTTATATAAAACTATATATTAAATAAATATTTGATTATTTAAAGAGTGTGGGAGTAGAAGGTGCATAGCATAGGCATTTGAGGATGCGTTGGCCAGTACGCTCCACCTGTGAGTTAATTTTATAAAATGTATGTTGAAATTATGCATAAACAAGAATTTCATGCGATAAAATATAATATTAAAGTTGAATATATATAAATTTATTTATGATTATAACTGCATGCATGAATTATTTATTTTATTATTGTTAAGAATTTTGGGAAGATGCTTTAGTTTGGTTTCATTCTATTTTATTTTTTCTACAAATAAATATGTTTTTTAAAACTTGGTAGAACATCCTACCCAGTGGGCGTCACCAGGACCACGTGCGCATTAGTTAAAATCTTGGATTTAGTATGTATTAGTGATGGGCTCGGTCGAGCTTGTTCTCTTAAGCATTGTTATGGATCAAGCTTAGTTGAGCTTGTTCTCTCGAGTAGTATTTGGATTGAGCTAAGTAAAACTTGTTCTCTCGGGTTAGAATTGAGATGTAATTCGATTGAGATTGTTCTTTTAGGACATTGATAATGGACTAAGTGACTGGATTATAGTTGTAACTCTGTTGAACTTGATCTCTTGAGATGGTAGTCATTTGGATTTAAGAGAGCTAAAAAGTTAGTAGAATTGAGGTTTAGGGTTCTACTGTGATTTTGACTAAAGATTTTAATTTATATGATTTTCAAATGAGAAATTTTGTATTTAAGAGATTTATAAATTTTGGAAAGATATTTTGAAAAACATTTTTTTATAAAATAAAGGATTTTAAATATTTATTTATTTAATGGATTTAATGATTTTAAACAAGTATTTTAAAAACCAAAATGCATTTTATAATATTAATTCACTTAGTGAGGTCTAATTCCCCTCAATCTTATTTTTCCAGAACCTCACAAATAGTCTATCACTTGTTATCATCTGTGCTAGTTTTCTTATATATGTGTTTATACCAAAATTAAATTTTTGGGCTAAAAATGATTAGCCCATTATTAATTGAATTAGTCCATTATTTTTAATTGGTTAAAAAAATAAAAAAAAAATAAAAAATAAACCTGAACTAAAGGCCAATTTGCATAAACACTTGAGCTGGAGGATAAGAATTGGAAAAGTCCAGAAGCATGATTGTTCACATTCATTCATGCAAAGACTTGGGAGAAAAGGTGTCTAGAGGAGTTATTTACAACATGAATTTTTTCTTTAGAAACAGAAGACTTCTCAGTTGGCATAATTATTTGAAGAAATAAATTCTTACACTATAAAAAGGAAAGGAATAAACATAAAGGGAGAGGACCAACAACTCCAATCATCAACAAATTGTTAATCATTAGCTTACTGTTATTTTCTTTAGTTTACCAAAAGCACTGGCTTTATCATTTTGTATTAAGCTCTGAAATCAATACAATTTCCCTTTTAGTTGCTCAAATAGTTTTTTTATTCTCAAATTTAATTTTCATCTGTTAAATCCAAGCAAATAGTGGTAAAGGAACTTAGGAACCCATTTTTCATTTGAAAAAGTCAAGTTAAAATTTTAAGGAATCGCTCCTCTAGCATGCTAGGTGGGGCCTATTTTAGCGAGATGATAAAATTATTAAGAAGTGGAAAAGAAGTATCTGACATTGGAGATTCAACCAAAAAAACACCTGAAGAAGTAAGTGATGAATATTCAGAAAAGAATCGGTGCCTCATGGCCAAAACAAAGATGAGGTGCCTACTTGTCAAATAGGTCATAAGCTGAAAGTTGTTAGCACTATTAATAGTTTTGATTCTCAAGCTTTTGAAAAAGTTCTATAAGATGTAGTACCTTAGATGGTTAATTCCCTAAAGCAAGCTATTGATACTAGGCTTGAAAATTTTGAAAAAATATTACAAGATATTATGCAAGCATTTTCCAAAATGAATGAGCAGATATCCAAACAACATACTGTATCCAAGCCAGACATAGCTCAGGAGAAGTTTGGCAATTCTGCAAAAAGTCCATAAGGAATCCAATTGGTCAAAATAAAAGGTACATTCCTCCACATCGAAGGGAAGATGTGGGGCCTAATAATAAAGTAATTGCTCCTAATGGCCCTAATGGTCGACACGGTAATAATATAAATAATAATTGGCCTAACCAATAAATTTTTAACCGGACTAACCTAGCTTTACAGCCAGGAATGTATGAATAGAAAGGAAGAGGCACAGGGGGCAATTTTCCCCAAGGTTATGTGCCTAATCCCCAGGGCCAAATTAATTTTCCCTAGGCATACCACTGCCTCAAGTACCACCTATTGTGGGAGTTGACCTAGATATTGTAAGAGATGTGGTACAGGAGTTGTATAGGCCTGGTATGCGTTAAGTTAGCCGCCTTGAATTCCACAAGCCATACCTAGATGTGATAGACATGGATAATCCTTATCCTAGAGGTTACAGAGTTCTTGAGTTTTCCTTATTCTCTGCGGAAAAAGGGCAATCAACACTAGAGCATATTACTCATTTTATAATTCAATACGAAGAGTTAACAAACTTAAAGAATTTTCCTAATTTTAAATTAAGTTTATTTCCTAATAGTTTGACAAGAATTGCATTCACCTAGTATGTAACATTGCCCATAAATTTTGTACTTACTTAGTAAGAAATGGAGCAACATTTTCACACCCAATTGTTCATAATAAAGCCTAAAGTTTACATAGCTAAATTATCTAGGATGACTCAGAAAGCTGGAGAAAATGCTGACCATTTCATTATAAGGTTGAAAAGCAAGAGGAACAGGTGCAAGATTTTGCTTCATGAGAGTGAATATGTTAAAATGGTGCAGAGGGGTCTGGACATTAAGCTAAAGAAGAAGTTTCAAGGCATGGAATTCTGTGATTCTTAAGAACTCATTGCTAAAGTAAGTGAATATGAGGAGCTACTTAGGGAGGATAATCAAAAGAGGAAGGCTTCAATGGGCACATATTTCCAAGAAGTGTCTAATGCTAAAATTATTATAATGGACTTAGCAAACACAGGATATTGTGTTTGCCCATCATTGGAAAAGAAGACTCCAGAGGCATGGAAAAATTCACAAGTTTCCAATGCTCAAGTCCAGTGCACCTTTGAAATTTCAAAGATTTATCAGATCTTTAATTTCCTTCTAAAGAAAAAATTCATTAAATTACCACCTGATCACAAAATGCCCACAATTGAGGAGCTAAAAGAGAGAAATTATTGTAAGTATCACAATTCATACAATCATTCCACTAATGCTTGTTAGGTGTTTAAAAATGTGGTATAGGATCGTATCAATAAATGTGTGCTGAAGTTCCCAGAAAAGAAAGATGAAATGTTGATCAAGGAGGATCCATTTCCCCTATAGCTAGTAGCAATACCATTAATGTTGACCTTAGAACTTATCTAGACTTAAAGAAAAAGTTGTAGGAGAGGGAGGAGAATTGGGACACCCTTGGCTAACCCTTTGGAAAGTTTAATTATAAGGTGAAGTATTATAGACCTCCATCAGTAAATGTGCCCATGAAGTCAATGATTCCTTCCGAATGGAAAGATGAACCCAGAAGAGGAAAATGGACACCTAAGTCAAAAACACCATAACACTAAAGATTTTATGGCAATAATTGGAAGCAACCAAATGGAGCTAAAGATAATTGGAAACGTACTCAAAATTAGAACTCTTCAAAAAGGCAAGAAAAGTTTCCATTTTAGAGACTAAAGTTTTTTCATAATTTTAATTTTTTCTAGAAATGCTTATCATAATAACAGGTACAAACCCATACCTAAGAGAGAAGAGAATGTGGTTACTCCAAAGTTCACCAGAAAATAGCCCAGATTTATGGTGTCACCACCTATGAATCCAAGTAGACATTAGCAATGTGTGGAGCACAAAAAGTTTCTATGTCAATTAACATGTACCTAGAAAAGAAGGCTCCAAAGGCAATGCACTGTTGAAAGGAAGGAAAAAGAATAACAAATGGAAGTCTAACTAATGCAACAAGTGGAACCTGAAAACAAGTCCAAATTCATGAGGAAAGCCATAGAGGATCCTAACACTGACAAAGAAGAACCTGTGGGAAGCTCAGGTCCTCAAGAAGTGGATTTTTTAGGAAGCTTGGAACTAGATGAAGATTGAGACTTTTCATGTGGAGGGTAAGCCTTTGCCTTTTGGATGTGCTACTACATTAGTTATACTACCTTAGGAATTCATGATGCAAGAAGTTAACGAAAGTGAATCTAGAGACACTTAGGGGGCAACTTCATCTAAAGAAGTGGAGTATTTGAGTGAAGTGATGATTCAAGCCACTAGGTCATATCAACCCAAAAGAGTTATTCTTGAAAAGCTTTTCCTAGAGATGACTAAACACATAAAACCTTTGTACATTAAGGCTGATCTAAACAACAACCTTTTTCCAGGATACTGGTGGATAATAGCTCAGCCATAAATGTTATTCCACTCATGCTTTTAAATTCTCTTTTGGTAAAAGTGACAAAGATTTAATTTCTACTGATATTATAGTTTAAGCTTTTACAGGAGAAATCACTGTAGTTATAGGGGTTTTACTAGTTAAAATTACTATTGGGAGTAAACGATCACTCACTACATTTTTTATGGTAGAATCAAGTGCTAGCTACAATGCACTACTAGGAAGGGATAGGATTCATGGAAATTGGTGTATGCCATCTTCTCTTCACTAATTTTTGCTATTCTAGAAGGGCAATAAGGTTGAAGTAGTTTAGGTTGACAATAAGACATTTAGTACATGCTCAGATAACCTAGAGGCTACATTCTATGATGTCAACTTAGGGCCTCTTAGATTCACTAACAAGAAGAAGAATAGTGATCCAAGAAATACTTATCCTTCTAGAGAAGAAATGAAGGAAAAGGTCCAAGAACAATCAGACCTGATATATAAAGAGAAAACCATCGTGCCTTACACCTATTAGCCGATAGAGAAGCTAATTAATAAAGAAACTGAAGATTAGACATATAAAAAAGGAATTGGCAGTGGCTGCAACTGCTCTAAAGAATTTTTTACTGTAGTAAATTAAAAATAAAATAGTTAGTGAGGAGATAGAAGTGATTGGAATAGAAATCATAAGCAAAGAAGATTCTGAAGATACTAATGAATTACAGATAGAGGATTTAAAGGAGGCACCACAATGCCTTCAAGATAATCAGTATGAAGTTCAAGATTCTTTAGAGGAAATTAATCTTGGCACAAAAAAAGACCCAAGAATTACCTATATTAATTTTGTGAAAAAAAAGAAATTAAAGAAGAACTAATTGTGCTGTTGAAGGAGTTTAAACAACGTTTTACATGGGATTACATAAAAATTTCAGAACTGGATAGAGAGGTAGTTGAGCACTTCCTCCCTATAAAGCCAAACTTACTTCATTTTCATCAACCTCTTAAAAGAATGTTAAATGAGGTGGAGCTGAAATTCAAGGACAACATCAAAAAATTGCTTAAAGCTGGCTTCATTAGGCCAACCAGGATGTTGATTGGCTTTCTAATATAGCCCCTGTAATGAAAAAGAATGGCAAGCTTAGAGTTTGCATAGATTTTAGGAATTTGAATTTGGCTACTCCTAAGGATGTTTATGCAATGCTCGTAGTTGACATATTGATTGATGCTACCTCTAGGAATGAGGTTTTGTCATTCATGGATGGCTTTTCAAGTTATAACCAAATTTTCATTGAGAAGGAAGATGTGTCCAAGATTGTATTCAGATGTTTGGAAGCAATAAGGACTTTTGAATGGCTGGTCATGCCTTTTGGTTTAAAAAATGTTAGTGCCATATACCAAAGGGTTATGAATGCCATTTTCATGACATGATCAATCATCATATGGAAGTTTATATTGATGATATAGTGGTAAAGTCCAAAAAAGCCTCTGACCATATTTCTCATATGAGAAAAAGTTTTAAAAGAATGAGTAATTATGGTTTGAAACTTAATCCTTTGAAATGTGCTTTGGTGTTCAGGCTGGAAATTTTTTAGGTTTTTTTGTGCATCAAAGAGGAGTTGAGATTGACAAGAACAAGGCAAAGGCAATGCTTGAAGCTAAACCATCTTAAACTTAAAAAGAATTACAGAGATTCTTAGGAAAAGTCAACTATTTAAAAAGGCTTTATTTCTAACCTTGCTAGAAAAACTAAAGAATTCTCTTACTCGCTAAAATTAAAACAAAAGGCTGAATTTAAATAGGAAGAAAAGCATTAAATTGCTTTTGATAAAACTAAGGAGTATTTGTCCAAGCCTCCTGTTCTAGTTTCCCAAAGAGAAGGAATGCCTTTAAGATTATATATATCAGCAGCACATAAGTCTATTGGATGTCATTTAGCTCAAAATAACACAACGGTTCATGAGCAGGCTATATACTATATAAGTAGGATTTTAACTCCTACTGAAATAAAATAATCTTTTATTGAAAATTTGTGTCTTGCATTATACTTTGCTTATTCTAAATTGAGACATTATCTTATAAAGCATAGAGTATATGTAATCTCATAGACTGACTTGATGAAATGCATCCTGAACAGACTAGTATTATCAGGCAAAATTGGAAAATGGTTGCTTGTTAGTGTCAATTATTGCATAGTTTTTCTATTTAATTTCCATAGGATTTATTAATATTTCATTATATTTTATTTAGTTTAATATTTATAATTAGTGTTTTATTAGGATTAGCTTGATTTTACTTCCTTTTGAGTTTTTTAGTTAATTTATGCATTTTCAACATGTTTTTGTTGAAATTTTATTTTCCTAAAGAGTTTGGGATTCAAGCCTATAATTAAGGAGCTATTTTATGGAGTTAGTTTCTTAATTAAAGGAGTTTTGAAGGAAAAAAATTATCGTTTTGATCCTTAGATGAATTTAGGATATTTTTCTCTATAAATAGAGAATTTTGTCTCTAAGTTAAAGGGAGAAGTTTGGAGCCAAGTTAAGTGAGTCATTTTAGGATTGAAGAGCTCAACAAGGATTAAAGATTGAAGTGCACTTAAACTAGTTTTATCTATTCTTCTTCTTCTTCATTCTCTTGTTATTTATTTTATGTTTGTAATTCTTTTTAAAGTCATGTTTATCTAAACTTTATTTTAGGGTTTAGGTTAGGAGTAGTTATTTTATGATGTGATTGAACACAAGTTTTATTAATTTAATTTTTAGTTAATTTTATGAGTTGCTCTTCGTGTTTTATATTCAATAAAAGGCCCAATTGATTGCATGTTTATGGGTAGATCCACTAACAAGACTTAAGAGAATTTATTAGCTTTAGACTTATAAACCTTAGACCATGAGATTAGGCGAGCTCTTCGGGGAACCATGACAGTAGGTAGAGGTCTACAGTGGTAAACTAATAATTGTTAAGGAACTTAATGAGTTTTGATTAATTTCTTAATCGTGAGAGTAGGTTAAACTTTAATCTTAACATGCTTAATTAAACTTGAGAGAGTCTTTAGGTATTTTAGAATAATTACCCTTAATTGAAATCAATGTCTTTTGTTTGTTAATGTGTTTATAATCATATTGGAATAATGAAACTAAACCTACGCTCTAAGCTTTTAATTTTTTGAATTTAATTTAGTTTAAATTACTTTTTTATATTTTATTTGCTAAATTACTTTTATTTGACTTGCTAGCTAAGAAAATATGTAAAAATATTAGTACTCAATATACAATCCTCGTGGGAATGATAACTCTTTATATTGTAATTCATGATCCATGCGCCTGCGAGTTTAAAAGCAACAAGTTTTTAGAGCCTTTGTCAGAGATTAACAATAGTGATATTAATTTAATTTTTACTTCTCTTAGACTAGCATTTTATTTTATTTTCTTTATAATATTGATAAGTAATTTTTCATGGATAATGGTAGATTTTCTTATTAATTTTTTAGTTTTAATACATGTGATCTTGTATATAATATAGAACATATGCCATTTAATTCTTTTCCATCTTCTTTTTAGGTTTGTAATTGGTGTGGAGAGAACCACAATCAAGCATAGTGTCCATATTATTCATACTCACCTCCACAGACTTATTACAACCTATCTTGGAGTAATTATGTGGATCACAATTGGGGTTATCAATAAGAGCCTAATTTGAATCATGAGGCAATGTTTGAAAACTTCATTCAAGAAGCAACCAAGAAGTATAAGGAACACTTATTAGAGATCAAGATGAAACAAATCAAGTTTGTAATGGATGAACAAAAAGAAGCTTTGGTTACACAAAGAGAAGCTCTAATGAGGCTCAAGTTGTAAGCAGATCAAATTGCAGAAATTCAAAAAAGATGCTTCTAAAAACTTCAAATGTATGCACCCATAAATTGCTCAATGGAAACACAAGGAGAAAGTGTGTGGGATGATGAGTCAAGATGATGAAGTCACTTTTGAGTTGTGTTATAGTGAGCAAAAATTAATCACAGAGGAAATTGAAGAAGTCTCCTAGTGCAAGAATCAATCTGTAGACATCAAGGATGATGAGGTTCAAAGTCACTCAACTCAATTTAATAATGAGGTGGGGGAGAAAAATATAACAATCCTTGAAGTTATATGGGATGAAGATGAGCCATTTATAAGTGACAATACATATGTTCTACAACATATTAAGGTCATATATGAGGGATCCATGAAAAGTGTTCGATTCTCTGAGAACCCACATGAAACAGCTTATATTCTTCAAGTAATTATAGAACCAAAAATTTCGCATGTGGAGTCCACACTTTACTACCTGGCCATAAAAGAGCCTAGCAAAAGAAAGAAAAAGAAGATGCTTCCAAAAATACTTCCTCATGTTCAATTGCATCATTGACACTACATAATCAGGGGTCAAGCTAATGACCTTAAATTAGCGCTCTTTGGAGGCAACCAACTTTATTTTATTTTATAGTTTATTTATTTTTATTTACATATTTTTCTTTTTCTTTTTTCTTTTAATTCTACTTTTTTTTATTTTCATTTTTTATTTTTATTTTTATTTTTATCTTTTATCTTTTATGTTTTTTTTAGTATTTAAATTTATTTTTTGTAGGTTTTTAGTGTCCTGACATAGCATGGGGGTGTTGGTTGACATGCCGTGTGACATTCTGGATAAAATGAAAAAGAATAGCACGACATTAAAGATGTCGTGTTAGCATGAGAATGACATAACATGAAGGCACAACATGGAAGCTGTGTTATGATGGCAATTGTTGATGATGATAGCACAACATGAAAGCATTTGCCTTAATTTTGTCAATCATTGCATTTTTTCTTTATGTTATTGGGCCATTTGGCCCAACAACCATTTAATAATTTTTTATTATTTCTTTAATTTTTTTATTTTCTATTTTTTCTCCTAATATATTTATTTTATTTTATCTTTCCAGATGGTATTTTTAATTTTTTTTTTATAAAGCATTATTTTCATGATTATTAATGTGCATTCATCAATTTTATTTAGGAATTGCATTCATTTGATTAAAATTAAATTTTGGGCATAATTTTTCAATCTATACATTTATATGCAATTTCTATTTTTACTTTATATAGTTTTCTCTTAATTTTCATTAATTTATGCTTAATTTAGTTCGTGTGTTTATTTATTTAATTTTAATTTTGCCCAGGTGGTGTTCTTAGCTCTTGACTCTCATGTACTTATCATTTTCCCACAACCACTAGACGAAGAGTAAAGCATCACACTAGGGGAGTATTAGTTTTTTTTTTAATTCCTTTTATTTTTCTTTTTTGATTTTTTTTTATTTTGTATTTTTGCTTCGTCCTTTCACATTAAGGACAATTTGAAATTTAAGTGTGGGGGGGGGGGGGGGGGGGGGGGGTACATTTTTATGTATTTCGCATTTAGTTAGATTTTATTTTTATACTTTTATCTTTTATGTTATTTTAATTTTAATTTTTTTAGAATTATATTTACTTTTGCATGTTAGCATATATATATTTAAATTTTTGCACCCTATCCTTATGATGAGTAGAGCACATTGAATGTGATTTTCTTGTATGTTTCATAATCTTTTGTTAATGCTTAATTTGTGATTTTTAAGTTAGGTTGATAATTTGTGGTTAAGGACTTTTGAAAATTTAATGAACTTAATGCTTACTTGCATTTAAGTAATTGAATTTTGTCAGTTGATAGTTAAGAAAATACTTGTAAGTGGTTGTAGACACCCAATTTTGGGATGACATGTTATGAATGCAGCAAAGGACTCCAATGATGAAAATATCTTCGATACTTAATCTTTAAAAAATTCTAAGGGCTTTTAAAGGAAGAATTTAATGTTTTCAAGGACTAAATCGCAAAGTTCTTTTTAGGACCTAATTACAAAATTTAAATTTTTTCAAGGGACTTTTTATAATTAAATGTTAAAAAAAAGTGCGCATCGGAATTCCATAATTCTGACAAGAATTATGTAATTCCGATTGCACAATCCTAGTCGGAATTGAACTCTTCCGTTTTTCTATTTTTAATTATTCCAATTAAGTGTTTTAGGTGGTTTAAATTTTCTAATTAATTCAATCCTAAATTGGTTTAAATTTCCTAATTAATTCAATCCTATTTGGTTCAAAATTCCTAATTATACATTAGGAATGAGAATCACATTAGAATTAGGGTTAGGCTTCCTAGTTCCACTATAAAAGGGGAGCTAGGAGGAGAAAAAAAAGAGAGGCAAAGAAAAAAAAGGAGGAAAAAAAAGAAAGAAAAGAGAGGAAAAGCATAGGAAAGAAGGAGAGGAGAAGAGAGAAAATTGTGATTCTATTCTTCTTATATTTATTTTTAATAAAAAAACTCTTTTGATTCATCAATTAATTCAAGACTTATGAAGAATTTTTGAAGAAAAAATTCGAAGACTTATCAAGAATGATGAATCACAAATCTGATGAGCATCCTAAACCATCCATAAGCATATCATATTTTTCTATTCTTCTTTTATTTATTTATTTATTTATTTATTATATTCTTATTATCTTATCATAATTTATTCATTAATTATTATTTTATTTTATGTTTTATGGTGATTATAGAGGAAAATGCATGGTGATCATATGAGGGAAATGAATTTCATTAGAAATCCATAGAAGACTATGGATAAAGGCTCATAGAAACTTAGTTTCTAGGCTTTTTTTTTTATTGTCTTTATTTTTATTTTATTCTTTATGTTTTATTTTATTAATTTTTTTAGGAACTAATGTAATAGCCCCAATAGTGGGAATAGTAATAAAATTATGTGTGTGGTTGCATGTTTATTTTGATTGAATCGATTAGTAAAATTAGGTTTCAATTTGGTAATCATTTAAAATCAATGAGGGAAGTAGATTAATTTAGGTTGCATGTTAATAAAATTAGGATTTTAGTAAGGATTAATAATTATTTGTTTGATCTTATCTAATTATTTCTTTTATGTTTTTAGTTGTTTTTGGGTTTATTTATTATTTTTGTGTGTTTTGGGGCCTTAAGCCCACTTTAGCCATTAATCTATTTATTTAAGTTTAGGTAATTCTTTTATCCCATATCATTTAATAATTAATTAGGTTTAATTAATTAAAATATATTTTTAGGTCCATAATTAATTAGATTTTAGATTAGAAATATCCTTAGGCCCATTTAGTTAATTAGACATAGGCCCACTTAATTTAATTTAATTAATTTAGACTTAGCTCACTTAATTAAAGCCTTCTTTCATAATTTGTAGAATTAAGCCCACTAATTTAAATACCTTCATAATTTGTAGATTTAGGCCAATATTTAAAACTAAAATTAGTAGACTTAGGTTTTTGAATTAAAATCGAAAGGAATTAGGTCTTTAGGTTCACTTATACATTAAAACATGTAGACTTTAGCTCATTTATTTAAAATCCATGTATATTAGACTAACTTAGGGGTTATGTGATTGAATGCATTATTTACTTGTATATTTCATAACTAGTTTACCTTGGAGTTTATTATTTTGGGTTTATATGAATTGCATGTAAATAGAGGATAAGATAATAATTCATAAAGTAATTCTAAATGAACACAAGACTGATAGAAGTTGGCATTCCGTATCCAGAATCTCCTGGTTGTGGTGCTAGCTTTCTTTTAAGGAATCGAGTACCACCTTTTTTATATGTTCCAGTTATTACCCTGGGTGGCGACTCCTCATCTCCATGCCATGTCTTTGTGACAATGGATAGTGTGTTCTCTAGAGCCCTAAGCTCAAACAATGACGTGATTGCTAAAATCTTGGATGCATGTTAAACCCCGCCGTCTACAGTGGTACTCAATTTTTTATTCTTAATTGATCTTTGAGTCTAACATATGAAATGGTAGCTTCATAAAAAAATCTCCCTTTTAATAAGGATATATTCCAAATCTACTCCAATGCTCTAAATAGAGTAAGAGTATCCAAAGAACCCACTTACTGGTATCCACGCTTAGTAATACAAGAACAACGGGGCATTACTAAAAGGGGGAAGGCTAGTTAAAGAGAATAAAAAAATGTGAGATGGAGCGTAAAATGCACTCGCTAAAAAAAGAAGAAAATAATGGTATGAATATCTTTTATATGTCAGAATTTGGGGGGTTACTAAAGGTTAAGTGAGTAGTATTACTTGCTTTTATTTTTTTTTTATTGTCAGCTTATATATTTTCAAAAATTCAACGGTTAAGTTTGCTCTTCACTTGGTAAAACTTACATATTTGATCTTGAGATATCAATTTAATTTTAAGTTATAAGTTTTGTATTAATTAAAGATTGTGGAGGATGGAAAAGATAAAATTTATCAATATGCTAAATTCGTTGTGATGACAGGTGTTCTTATATGTTTGCTTAAGGTCAAGCAAAGGTTTCAGTGTGGGAGAATTTGTTAGTGTCAATCATTGCATAGTTTTTCTATTTAATTTCCATAGTATTTATTCATATTTCATTATATTTTATTTAGTTTATTATTTATAATTAGTGTTTTATTAGGATTAGCATAATTTTACTTCCTTTTGAGTTTTCTAATTAATTTATGCATTTTTGCTATGTTTTTGTAGGAATTTTGTTTTCCTAAAGAGTTTGGGATTCAAGCCTATAATTAAAGAGCTATTTTATAGAGTTATTTTTCTAATTAGAGGAGGTTTTGAAGGAGAAAAATTACCATTTTGATCCTTGGACGAATTTAGGATATTTTTCTCTATAAATAGAGAATTTTGGCTCTAAGTTAAAGGGAGAAGTTTGGAGCCAAGTTAAGAGAGCTATTTTTGGATTGATGAGCTCAACAAGGATTAAAGATTGAAGCGCACTTAAACTAGTTTTATTTATTCTTCTTCTTCTTCATTCTTTTGTTATTTATTTTATGTTTGTAATTCTTTTTAAAGCCATGTTTGGCTAAACTTTTTTTAGGGTTAGGTTAAGAGTAGTTATTCTATAATGTGATTGAACACAAGTTTTATTAATTTGATTTTTAGTTAATTTTATGAGTTTCTCTTCTTATTTTGTATTCAATTAAGGGCCGAATTGATTGCATGTTTATAGATAGATTCACTAACAAGAGTTAGGAGAATTTATAAACTTTAGACTCATAAGACTTAGACCACTCGACCACGAGAGTAGGCGAGCTCTTTGGGAAACCATGACAGTAGGCAAAGATCTACAGTGGTAAACCAATAATTGTTAAGGAACTTAATGATTTTTTATTAACTTCTTAATTATGAGAGTAAGTTAAACTTTAATATTAACATGCTTAATTGAACTCAAGAGAATCTTTAGGTATTTTAGAACAATTACCCTTAACTGAAATCAATGTCTTTTTTTTATTAATGTGTTCATGATCATATTAGAATAATGAAACTAAACTTAGGCTCTAAATTTTTAATTATTTGAATTTAATTTAATTTAATTTAAATTACTTTTTTATATTTTATTTGCTAAATTACTTTTATTTGACTTGCTAGCTAAGAAAATATGTAAAAATATTAGTACTCAATTTACAATCCTTATGGGAAAGATAACTCTTTATACTATAATTCATGATCTGTTCGCTTGCAGGTTTTGAATGCAATATTGCTGAGTCTAATTGAGTTTTCACTAGTTTATCACCCTCAAAGGTCAGTGAAAGGATAGGCTCTAGCAAATTCTTTGGCTGACCCACCAAAGGAACTATTGAGGAAGGAGATCTCCTAGTATGTGGAGTTAATGTTTAGCCTTGGTTGTTGAAGTTTGATGGATCATCTACTGATAAATCAACTAGAGTGGGTGTAGTAATTACATCACCATCTGGAACAAAAATAGCTCTTAACTTTACCTTAGATTTTGAATGCACCAACAACCAAGTAGAATATGAGGCTCTGATTATAGGCCTTGAAATTCTTCAAGAACTTGAATCCAAAGAGGAATTGGTAATTGGAGATTCTCAACTTGTAATTAAGCAATTGATAGAAGAATATAAATGCACAAGCATGTCTCTAGCACTTTATTTACTATTGTTATTTAACTTATTGATTCTTTTAAAAATATATCTTTTATGCATGTACCTAGAGAGTCTAATTGGGAATCTAATGAATTATCTCAAGTTGCATCTAGTTTAAGAATGTCAAAAGAATTAACTCATAAGTTGATCTTTGTGCAAAAGAAATCTCACTTGTCCATCCATGAAAGGGGTTTACAATTTGAATTGTGCAATAATGACTTGAATGTAATGGGGGATTGGCGTACTAAAATCAAAGACTACCTGGAAAACCCTACTAAGAAAGTCCTATTCAAAGTTAAAGCTCAGGCCTTAAACTATGTATTGAATGAAAATGATCTTTTTAGAAAAAATCTTAATAGTTTTCTTTTGAGATGCCCCTCATTTCCCCAAACCAGGGAAATTTTAAAACAAGTGCATGAAGGTGTTTATGGTGCTCACCAAACTGGGAGAAAGATGAGATGGTTGATCCGGAGAGATGGTTATTTCTGGCAAATAATCCTAAAAGCTTGCATCACATATGCTAAAGGATGTCAACAATGCTAAAAACATGAAAGTATACAGAGAGTGCCCTCTGATGATCTATACTATGTGGTGAAACCATGGCCATTCCATGGTTGGGCTATAGATCTCATTGGAAAATTTTATCCGGTCTCTTTTAAAGGTCATAGCTTCATCATTGTGGCCACTAACTATTTCACAAAGTGAGTAGAAGCAATTCCCATGAAGAAAGTGGAGCAAAAAGATGTTATTTCATTCATCAAAGATCGTATCATCCACAGGTTTGGAATTCCTCATACCATCATAATAGACCAAGGAACCATGTTCACTAATGATGAAATAATAGAGTTCATAGAGGATTATGGCATCAAACATTTGACTATGCTCAGGCTAATGTTCAAGCAAAAGCCTCCAATAAAATTTCCATTGGCATTCTAGAAAAGATGTTAGACGATAACTCTAGAGATTGGCCAAGAATTTTGTTTGAGACTCTTTGGGCATATAGGACATCTAAATAGTCCTTTTGCCCTCACTTTTGGGTATAATGCTATTTAACCTCTTAAAGTATGCACCCCTTCTCTAAGAGTTGCAAAAAAAATGATCTAACACCAGCAAAAATTTCTAAAGTCATGAAATGGAGTTAGAAAATGTGGATGAAGAGAGGATGAAAGCCTTTACTAGTATGGTGGTTCAAAAGAAGAAGGATTCCAGGTTCTACAATAAAAGAATTAAGAAGAACAAATTTGAAGAAGGTGACCTAGTCTGAAAAGTCATTTTGCCACCTGGTACTAAGGATAGAGAGCTTAGGAAATGGTCTCCTAATTAGGAAGGTCCATTTAGAATTCACCAAGTTTTGAGCACTAATGCATACTGGTTGGAAAGCTTAGAAGGAATGCCATATAAAAGGTTCACCAATGGCAAGTACTTAAAGAAGTATTTTCCCACTATGTGGGAAATAAGAGAACTGAGCTAAATTTTTGTAACTGGCCTTTAGCCAGAGCTTATCACCAAATTTTACTGGTGATAATTTTTGTTTTATTTTAGCTTAAATGTCAGATGACATGAATAACTATCTAGTTGGATAAACAGAAATAAATTTTTTCATTTTTGTGAGTTATTTTACTTTAAATTAAGCAATAAAGTTATTAAAAATAGTGTTATGAATAGTAAAATGATGAAATTTTGGCAGCATTTCTGGTGAAAATTGAGCTTTTGGGAGTACAATGCATGGCTGAGGTGCTAAGTATGTGAATTGTTCTATGAATATACCCAGATAAAAATGTTCAGAATAATTTATCCATATAACATGGCCAATAAATCCTAAATATCCAGCCATAAGCCATAAAAGCCATGTAAAATCATCAAAGGTACCAAAGTTATAAAATATCCATAATCTATCTCAGAATTATCATCTAATAACCCACCTTATACAGTGAGGTCAAGTTAAGCCATGAAAAAGTAATCAAAGGGAGTTAAAATCAAATCCCCTAAAAGTGTCTCAAATCCTTAAACACTTCTTTTTTATGGTAAGAGCAGTATGTTCCTATTTCCTCCACTCAAGCACAACTTCTTTTTGATAAAAAAGAGATTTTCCCACATCCTTGGTTTTTTGAAATTTTGATGCCATAATTTTTCTCTTTTTTAGCATCTCTAATTTCTCAGCTTTGAGATTGACCAACTTTTGCCTTTAAATCTGTAATATCTACAACTAACTTGTCAAAGGAGGTTTTTGCATAATGTTCTCTAGTCCTCATCTCCTTTATGCTCTATTGATGGGCAAAGAATTCCATTTTCTACTGGTGAAAGGAGCTCAAGTGTTTGGATGCATTTAACTGACTAACACTAGCTTCATCCAAGTTGGAAAAGCACTAAACAAGTTGGTCTCTTAAAGAAGAAATGGATGCAAACCTGGTTCTTTGTTCTAAAAGGCTAAGATACACCAACAAGTCAGAATTTTATGTCTCCCTCAAGGATCCAATCTCCAAATTAGCAAAAGACTTTAATGTTTCTTTGGCTTTAGTAATTTTCTCTTTAGTTAGAGTGGATTCAGAGTTAGGTCCATGCTTAGAGGAAGAAGTCTTCAAAAAGCTCAAATCCAAGGAAACATCTTCATTAAGTATAGAGCATCAAGTTTCAGGATCTTGATCAATTAAATTAGTTAGCAAATACTTATTTAAAATTAAAAGAATTGAGGAGGATACAAAAATCAAACTTGAGGAGGAGAGGGAATGCTAACAGAAGCTGGGATAAGTATAGGAGTCTCAGCCTGCTTCTTATTAGAAATAGTCTGATGCAAATGAAATAAGGTATCCTCCTTTGTATAAGAAAACCTTATGGAAGAAAGTGGGTCTTGGAGAAGAGTAGGATCCTCATCTTCATGAGTATCAGTTGTTCCCAAAATAAACAAAATTAAAGAATGAAAAGGTTAATATATAAAAGAATAAGAAAAAAAGAGATAAAAACTTACTAAAGCCAAAAATTGGGCCAATACTTTCTTCATCATTGTCTGAGATCTCTTCAATTTCAATATCTTATTTGCCTTTGTTTGTGGAAGAGCTGTTTAAAGCACTGAGTCTTGAAGATTTGTGGTTAAGAGGTGGAGGAAGAATAGTCAATTTCCTTTTATTTGAACTCTCAAAAGACTATTTGCTTTAACCTTTGAAAGGAACTGTAACATCTTCTTCTAATGTAAGAATATTTACAAAAAAAAAGGATTGGCTTAGCACAACAGAAAATAAAAATGAAATATAAAGTAAAAGCCTTTACCTCTATCCTCATCTAAGGCAGATAAGATCAACTTTGCATGTTCGGCTTCCTACCATCGCTTGTAATTTATAACATCACTAGGATCTAAAGGGCCAATACAATATGAAAAGATTGTAAATCCTTTCTGGATTTCTATTATTTGCTCCCTAGACCAAGAAAGAGGGTCAACTCCAAAAAGGGGAATGATATCAATATTTAAAGAAGAAAGGGGAATGAAAGGTTATAGTCCAAACTAGTGACTGCAAAAAAAGGGAGGTACATCTCAAAGGAAAGTGCAGTGTAAGGCAAACCATTATCCTTATTAAAGGCATACTTGCCACCTAGAATGAAAGGTCTAGCAGAAGTGGCAATATAGAAGATATTTTAATGGATCAAATCCAAAGATGATGTAAAGAAATTAATCCACCTAGGTATATCAATGGGACTTTCAAATGGGGTCAACTTACTCCTATCCTTATACTTAGAATCCTTAAAGAAAGAAAGAAGCTCTTTTTGTTTCCAAGAGCATTCAACTGAAATCAAGAAGCCACCAATGTAAGTAAGAGTGGAGACAAGAGGAGGAAAGAATTGGCCATTTAGCTCAGGAAAGTAAGCTAAGAGCCAGGATTGTAAAAGCCATATTCCCCTATTCAAATAATGGAAGGGCTCTCTAATAACAATCTTCCTCAAATTATAATACAAACTCCACAAGAAAATACATCCTAAGGCTAAATGTTCTCTATGTGCTACAGCTGTAGCCAAATGGATGTACTCAACATTAGGTCTAGTAGAGGTGGGGCAGAAGATATACTTGTAGACTAAAACCCAAAGAAAAGCTATGTGTTCATCAATAGTGGGAGGACCAGATAAACGAAGATAATATAAAATCACTTTGGGATATAACTCAAAAGTCCTAGAAGAAATATTTATGTGTGCATATTTTGACTCGTCAATAAGATAAATAATGTCATCTCCTAAGATGGGTAAGCCAGTCATAATAAAGACATCTAGTAAAGAGATAGTCAAGTGCCCAAAAGGGAAAACAAAGTAATTATAGGTTGGGGACCAAAACCTAACAGCAGTAGAAATAAGGGTGGCCTGGTAGGAGATGGGTCTTTGATTCATCTAAATGAATTGAGAAATACCAAGTTGATCTTACACAAGTTTGTATTTGGGCTTAAGTTTGTCCACCCACTGGTTCTATATTGTAGAGGACCTTACCTAAGATTTAGGGTGAGTTGGAGCAACTTCACATTTTCTTAGGTAGATAAATTCTTTTGTTGAAGAACTTAAAAAGGGACGTTACGGACCTTCTTTAGGAATTGAGCAGAAAGGGTAAGGTAGCAAGGTGACTGAGGTAATACCATTGCCCCTATATGAAAAATACCTATAATTCATAAGTCAAATGAGAAATGAAGGCAGTAGGAAATTTTGAATGAGTAAGAAAGGTAAACATTTACCTGCTGTCAAGGAATTCAGGATAAGGACTCGGTTGTATATCTTTGAAAATTTTGAATTTCATCTCTTGTTAAAATAAGGACAAGTACACAAAATATTGATGGGAGGTGATATAATGATATGGCTTAGAATGTTAAGTGACAAAACAAAACTAAATATACCTCAAGGCTATCTAAGTCATCATCAAAATGAACAGGAGATGGAGTATGGCCTTAGGCGTTTGAAGATTCAAGATTCATTTTCATTGGAAACAAGGCAAACAATTAGCACTAATGTTGTAACATTTAGAACGAAAATGCATGTGACCATGACAAGAACCTAAACTTTGACCATATCAAAAGAGAAAATAAAAGCCAAAAATTAGTGCTTGAAATTTAAACCAAATTTCATATTTTTACACTAAGATTTTAGCATTTTTTGCTAGAATAATTTGGCTCTATAAATATCTAAATTGACATCCTCTTTAGACATGTAAATATTTGGTAGTTAGCCAAATTATTGAAAGAAAGCTAAGACCGTGAATAAATTTCTGGTTAAGAATGTCTTTGAAATATTGGAAAGGACTTAAAATTTGAATTTCATTCTTATATCCAAGCAAACAAAGCATGTGCAATCTTAAAGCCAGATCTAAGAAGAATTTATTTAGCTAAGTGTTCAAATTAAAGGTGTGGAATTGTTTTGGCATAAATTTGCCAAAACAAAACTAAATTCTACAAGTAGCTAGTGGATCAAAATAGATAATTTTTTAGTTAATAGCATTTAAATGCACTAACATTTAAGAAAAGCTTAAAAATAAATTCTTGATGGAATTATTTTGGCATAAATTACCGAAATATAGAGTCAAGTAAATTTTCTCAAGTTATAGGTTTATATGACCAAGTTAAAAAAAATTAATTTGGCTAAATGAATGTATTAAGGAATTTTAATACTCCTTAAAAAGTTAAAGAGACAAAATTTTGGTGTGAGATTTTCCAAAATAAGGCCAAATTACAAAGCTAAATTAGGTTAATGAATGTGTTTTGCATTTATCACAACACCAAGCATTCAAGGAAGCACAAGTTTTTAAAGAAATGGCCAAATATGTAGTGAATATATTTATAGTGGTTTTGGACTCAAATTGCTAATGTGTTGCTAAACCAAATGTTAAATTTTGGAATGAATTACTCATACTAAAGCTAAGTGTTTGTTAAAATTGGTAGTACATTTGGGCAAAGATATGACCAAATTAAAATTAAATTCACTTGGCTAAATGAATGCATCAAGAGTTCAAAATGCTAATTCATTCAATTTGGAGGTGCAAAGACTATTTTGGCATGAAATTTGCCAAAGATAAAGTTTGATGAATGGATGAATTATGACCTTTTTTGGCTATGGCACATAAAATCCCACCACACCTATCCAAAGAATGAAAACTTGGGAAATAGCCAAATTTGTTAAACTAATGAACATTTGGCTAGATAAATGATTTACATTTACCCTTATGGTTCATCAAGTGATTCTAATTAATAACTAGTGCATTATGAATAGCTCGTAGTAAGTGGACAGATGTTGTCGCTTCATGAAATGGAGCAAACGGAGCGAAGCAAGTGAGTGGAACGGAGCTTGACATTCATTCTCTCTATTTCTTCCCATTATTTTTTGTCTACTATTATATTAGAAATAATAACTGAACTAATATAATGAATACCAGAATCAAAGAATATTTTTGGCTAACTGATGAATTTAAATCCAAATTATACATTATTTAGTTTGGCTATAATCACAAGAACGCAATTTTAGAGCAAAGCCAAAAAATAAATTCAATCTTTAGTTAAATATTTTTTAAAAGAGGCTCATATATATATATATTACAAGCATCAAGTCACCAAGATCACAAGGATGTGAAAATTAATATCAAGTCTAGTTCTTAAACAAATTCATTCAAAAAATACAAAGACGAAAGAAAATAAATTTACCTCTTTTTCTGAAATAGACTTTAGAGAAGAATTTTTCTTCTTGAGGAATTAATACAAATTTGTGACAATGGATTGAAAAAATTTCAAAACTAAAAGAAGAAGAAAGGATTGCTGATTTGGATGTTGGATTTGGCTTAGGATAGCACTCTCTATGTTCTAATGGAGTTTATTTAGTTGGGATATTACTGAGTGCTGATCATCAGCGAGGAGGAGCCAATGGAGTGTGCTACCTAGGGATAAAAAATAGCCAGCTATTGTTTCTGGTTGATAGAGTGTGAAGCAGCAGTAGTGTTGCACTACTTGCTATTGTTTGACGCATCGCAAAGGGTAGCAGCAATGTCGGATGTGCGCTGAAGGATGAGCAGTGGCTGGTTGGCGTCAACGATCGGCGAGGTGGTGGTAGTGAACCCTTGCTCTCCTGCAAGGAAAGGGCTACTAGAGACATCTAGTTAAGAAGAAAAGGAGAAGAAAGGAAAGGAGGGAGAAGAGAAAAAAAAAAGGGAAAGAAGAAAAGGTAAATGAAAAATTGTTAGGGGAATTAAAATCTAGGGATTTATTAATTGGGGATTTTTTAAAGGAATTTGAAATTAAAAACTTTGAACATTGATCTAAAGGAGAAATTAAAAGGGAATTTTCTAAAGATTAAAATTTTGAAGTACTGGGTTTGTTGGAAAATAAATTTTAGGAAGATTTTACTTGGGGATTTAATCCTCCAAATTTAATTCTTGAGGATTAATTGGAGAAAATAGAAGATGATGGTTGCTGGATGAAGGTGAAAGCTCATTAATTGAGAAATTCAAATTTTGATTTTGGGGATTTGAATTTTAATTTGGAGGATTAAAAGAGTGTTCTTGAGAAGAAGAAAAAGGCTCTATACTATAATATTTTTTAGCCCTTTTAAGTCTTTCTCACAGACTATCTAGTTTGTCTCGATGGGCGTTTTTGCGCTCTCTTTCTTCTTGGGCTCGTTGGGCATCATGTGGAGCAATTACTCTCTAATAATATTCATCTAATTCACCAAATTTTACCTTGGGTCTAGGCATGAGAATAAAGAAATTGGATGAAGAAGAAGTGAATTTTTATGGTAAATTTCTCAAGACCCGAACCCGAGGGCACGTGACCGGCACTAGGGGATGGATAGGCATAAGGCCCCCGAAACGCGTAGTAAGCCTAAAAGAAAGAATGAACAACACCTTACAATTTAAAACTTTATTTTAAAATAGAACACATTATCAAACTGATTTTTCTCAAAATATACAAATTCAAAGTGCTTAATTAGAAAGTGCTTCAACATCTCAAGTTATAAATCAAATTTAAATCTTTATACATAAACATGGTTTACATAAATAAATTACACAATTATGTTTAAATCATACAAATCCTTAGTACATATACAACTGCTGCAACCTAGAATAATGCAACAGTACAGCTTACAATGACCTACATAAAATAGCCGGTGAAGAAGAAACCTGGCGTGGAGGTTGTCTGAGGTCGAACTCCCAAGCTCTTGAAAAAAATAAATTGAGGGGAATCAGACCTCACTGAGTAAGTCAATAAAAAGAGCTATACGGTTTGAAAACCTTTTTGAAAACTATATGTTTATAGTAAAAATAAATTATAATATATATTTATAGCTTTTGAAAAATCTCGATAGAACCCTAAACCCAAAAATCTACATGGCCAACTAGGCCCACTTATACCAACTAGACTACTGGTCCCCGAGAGCAAAGGTATCAACCGAGGCACCAAGTCATAGTCATCCATTTAATCTAAATATATGGCACTGGCGGTCCCCGAGAGCAAAGGCATCGACCGAGGCACCCATCCCAGTCCATTATTAACCTTACAATCACTGGCGGTCCCCGAGAGTAAAGGCTTCCACTGAGGCACCCGTCCCAGTTTAACATTCACCAATTATATATATTTCAGATCCATCTCTCAATCTCTACCATGTGCACATAGTCCTCGTGAAGCCCACCAGACAGCCCGTTCTACCAAAATTTCTTAAAATCGATTTTAAATAAATAAAATGCGTATAAATGTTAAATAACAGCATTAAATTAAATAAACCATGTAATCAATATTAAAATAGGAGCGCACACATTTTTTAATTAAAAACACACGCACAGATCATTCTATCGACTTACAGGATGAATGCGAAGGCTGACGACCACGCGTTTGCCTTGGTCTCACAGCTTCTGCTCCGAAATGCTCTAAAAGAAAAATAATAAATCAACTTTTAAAACATGACTATGGAATTGAAATCAACAATCAGCAAAACAATGAAATTCCAGGCTGACTCAAGGAAAATTGGACAAGACTCGACAGACAGGATAACCTAACTAACGGTAGAAATTTTACGAATATCACGTTTTACGAGAAAATCTATCAAAATTTCGACAGAGTCTCCTCTGTAAAACGGACATCTCTCTACCAAAGGTAAAGTCAGACCTGCATAAAATGCACTTCTAATGACCACAAATATCCACACTTGAGTCGGGCTCCCAAATCTATATTTTGTCCCGACCGAGATCACAACTAAATAAAATATCAAGAATTAATAATATTTATTTCTCAAAATACATATTTCACATACACATATACAAAAAAAATAGATAAATATATATATATATATATATATATATATATATATATATCTCAATTATTCAAAATTAAACAACTAAATTTGTATTCCTTCATCAAAATATAATTATAATCCAATTTAAAACCATTATAATGTATTATATATATATATATATATATATATATATATATATATATATATATATATATATAATATTTGGAATTTAATATTTAAAATTTACACTACTTAAGTAAAAATACCAATTAATTTATAAAAATTGTCTAAACCCCTTAAATATTAATAAAACTAATTAAAATGTATATTTAACTATGTTTAGCGTAAAATTACATTTTTACCCCTAAAATACATAAATTACATAATGTGCTATTAATAAAAAAAAATAATTCCTTAAAATTATTTAATCATGCCAGAAATTCATTTTCTCAAAATAAATCTTCCTAATATAATTAAAACATTTAATCAACCAAAAATTTTCTCTCAAAAATATAATTTAACCTAAAATCACATTTGGCATAATTCAAAAATATTTATAAAAATAGTATAAAAATCACAAAAATTATAATTTGAGTTCTAAAATTAATAACATTCACTTATAACCTCAATTATTAAAATTTCATAAATTTTTAACCATAATTTTTGAAATTAGTATAATTACCCATTAAATACCTAAAATTTACATAAACCTCTAATTAACACAAAAATTCTAAAACCTAAAATAAAATTAATATACTAAGAACAATTAACTATAATTACTTTAATTATATTAACTAAACCAAATAAAACCCAATGAATCAACTAAAATAAATTAAATATAAATTATGAAAATTCTATAAATTAAGGAAAATTAGGAAAAAATACTTAAAAATTCAAATTGAAGCAATTTATTGCCATAATCCAACATATACTCAAAAACAACCTAAAATCAACATTCAAAATTGACCAACAATCAGAAAACAACCTGACAGCAACCTAAAAATAACACTGAGCAACTCACCTTCAACCTTCAATTCCGGCACCGGAGGTGAGTTGCAGCGGCGGCCCTTGGCTTGGACGGACACCTAAGAGGATGAGGGAAGTTAGGGAAGCTTGGGTGGCACCGGATCAGCTTGGGTTCGAGCTGACAAAGGAAGAAAATGGGAGGCAGCGACAGCACCACCTCCTAAAGCTTCCTCCTCGCGACGGCAATGGCGATTCTGGTGGTGGCAGGGAGAATGGCACGGTGAAGGAGAAGGAAGAGATGGTGAGGGACGAAGTGGGAGAGGGTACAGGCTCGGGAAGCTTCTTCTTCCTGTTTCGTTTTTGTTTTCTTGCTTCCTCTCTACACATATACTTACACACACACACACACACACACACATATATATATATATATATATATATATATATACTATTAATACATACATAATTATATATATATATAAGTATGAACATGTGTATATGTTCATACTTATATATATATAATTATGTATGTATTAATAGTTATAATATATATATATATATATATATATATATATATGTGTGTGTGTGTGTGTGTGTGTGTGTGTGTGTGTGTGTACATATAAATATGTATATATACATGTTTATAGTAGCACATAAAAAACCATAAAATTTAATATGGTTTAAAATAGTAATGATAATAATAGACAAATAAAATTCTAGATAATAAATAAATAATACTCACATAAATTAATAACCCTAAAATTATATTAACATAAATATAATATCATGCAAAAGTAATTATTAATAACACTATTTTAAAAAAAATCCCTTTATTTAAATAAATATATAGGGTATTACAAAATTTTTGCTTCATGTTTATTTAAAAATGGAAATGAGCTTGAAGATAAGTTTGGTTACATGTTTATTAGCATTAGGCTTGGCCAAAGCTTGGCCTAAGCTAACAACATGTGGGGGTCATTGTTTGTTCTAAAATTGAATTTTTGGGCTAAAAATGATTAGCCCATTATTTTTAATTTTTAGCCCATTATTAATTTAATTAGTCCATTATTTTTAATTGGTTAAAAAAATAAAATAAATAAATAAATAAATAAGCCCGAACTAAAGGCCAATTTGCAGAAAAACTTGAGCTATATGATAAGAATTGAAAAAGTCCAAAAGCACGACTATTCACATTCATTCAGGCAAAGGCATTTGGAGGAGTTATTTGCAACATGAATTTATTTTTTAGAAACGGAATACTTCTCAGTTGGGGTAATTATTTAAAGAAATAATTTTTTGCACTATAAAAGAGAAAGGAATAAACATGAAAGGAGAGGACAAACAACTCCAATCATCAGTAAATTTTTAATTATTAGCTTACTGTCATTTTCTTTAGTTTACCAAAAGCACAATCTTTATCATTTTGTATTAAGCTCTGAAATCAATACAATTTCCCTTTTAGTTGTTCAAATAGTTCCTTTATTCTCAAATTTAATTTTCATCTGTGAAATCCAAGCAAATTGTGGTAAAGGAGCTTGGGAACCCATTTTTTGTTTAAAGAAATCAGATTAAAATTTTAAGGAATTACTCCTCTGGCACGCTCACAAATCAATCAAAACCAAAAATAGCCCACAATATGTACTATGTATTTGAATTCTAGATACTGCAATAATTAGATTACTTGTATAACTTGTATTTTTTATATGATAATTTTAAGTATTATCTTGCATATTGTGGTTGATTATGGTTTTGTTGTGAAGTAGTGGTGCTTGAAATATATTGGAAGTGTTATTTAAAATTTCATGTATTGGTTTTATCCCAGCATAGAGGAAACTTTGCAGAATTTTCTTTAAAATATTAAATTTTAATTGTGAAAAATTTTTAAGGCTTACTACGAATTTCAAAAACTTCATGTTTTCTCATTAACTAATTTCGGTCACATGCCCTGCAAGGTTCGAGTCGTGACAAACTTAATGAACCCTAATCGATTGATTGACCATGGGAATAGGTGATGATTGGTTTTAGTATGCTTGAATGATCTCAAGAGAGGTTTTAAATAATTTAGAGTGATTTATTCTTGACTATAATCAACGAATTGATTTACGAATAATCTTGTAATTCAAGTATTGACTACTGAGGCAAATCCTAAGCTTTAATCTTTAATTATTGATTTAAGTTCAGTTAAATAGGTCAAATTTATTTAATGAAATTATTGGTTTATTTAAAATAATTCATTTTAATTTGATATTTTTAGCTAGAGGAATCATAATCATAGTTAGTACTTGGCATCTTTTTTTTTCATAAGATCAATACTCTTATTTATTACTTTTCTATTGGTTACAATACGTACATTTACAGAATTGTGTTAGCAAAATTCAAGTGATATACATATGAAAGATTTATCAATTGTTTTCATAATTTAATTTTAACAATTTAATAATAAATTTATATTCATCAATTTAATTCTAATAGTTTACTAACCAAAAATTTTATATATATATCATTTAATTGTAAAGTTTTAATAATTTTAGGTTTATAAAAAATTTTAAGAAAATTTTAAATAAATTTTTAAGAAAAGTTAAAAAATTTTAAAAAATAAAAAATAGTGTGCATTTTAAAATTTTAAAAATTTTATAATGAAGATATATAAACTTGCGTTGTCAACGAGATGTGGTCTTAATAGTTACACGCTGAGATCTTGGGACTTTAAGTTTAAGGTTCGATAATTGGCTTTGTCAAAGACTATAATTCTCCTCTCCTCTGTCAATTAATAACTAATTTACTAATTTCGGATTAGTAGAGATTCTGCACCAAAAAAATAGATACGCCTTTTTTTAACATATTAATTTCGGGTTAGTAGAAACTTTGTAAAAAAAAAATAGATATGCCTTTGCCTTGTTCATTTCTTTCTCACCATTGTCTATCACACACAAAGGTCTCAATTCGGTGTCACACTCATGAGTAAAACAAGTGGCCTAATAAAGAATACAACAGTCCAAAACGGCCAAGAAAATAATACAATTGGCTTCCCATAATCTGTAAAGCAAAAATCATCCGTGGTTTTATTTTTCCAAACCACTAACGCCTTTGTCCCTTTCTTGGTTTTCTTTGATTAACATTAATATACTTTATCTATATATATACCTCTCTTGAACCCCATTTCCTCATCCGTATCTCATTCTCTCATCAAAACTTGATTCAGATTCTACTTATATTTCCAAGAAAAACGCAAAACAAAAATCTGCAGCATGAGTGCAACAAGCAGAGCATGGCTAGTGGCAACAAGTATAGGAGTAGTGGAGGCACTGAAAGATCAAGGATTGTGTAGATGGAACTATGCATTGAGGTCAATTCAACAACATGCCAAGACCAGCATCAGATCTTACTCTCAAGCTAACAAGAAGCTCTCTGCTCCATCTTCTTCTGCCTTATTGTCTAAGAAGCTTAGAGATAGCAAGGTTCAAAAATCTGAAGAATCACTTAGAACTGTTATGTATTTGAGTGGTTGGGCTCCCAACTGAGAGCCCCAAGTTCTACTTTCTTGTAATTAAATTAAATATATACTCCATTTTTGACAAATATAATCTGTTCATCTTTTGCTGTTTTATGTTAATTAAAGTTAAACTTGATTAATTAATAATTAATTCTAGTTGTACACATTGATGAATGTTTATTATTTTAAAATATATAATATATTGTCCATAAACAAAAGATGATGGGTTTAAGTTCCACGGGTATTATTAGGTTGGGTTTATTCAACACCTTCCTTGTATATAAATATTACACAAGTTCTACATCCCTCAATAATAAGTAGAGCAACTAAACATTGATCTCACCATCAAGCAGAAAACTACTTTAGTAGTAGAGGGACTGAAAGATCAGGGATTGTGCAGATGGAACTATGCATTGAGATCACTTCAACATCTCAAGACCAATATCAGATCATATTCTCAACATCCTAAAATGCTCTCTTCACTTTCCTCTTCTTCTTCTGTTGCTGCTGGTGCTGCTGTGTCTACCAAGCTTGGGGACTAGAAATTGAAGCAGTCTGAAGAATCACTTAGAACTATTATGTATTTAAGCCGTTGGGGTCCTAATAATTGACCCCTCAAATTCAAGAGTATAAATGTACATAATTTTATATGTGTTAGTTGTTGCATAATTAGCATTTGAAACATGCCAACTCAACTTCAGAAACAGTGGTTTTTGCATTGCCTGACTTCAGTTAAGCCCTACTTTGAACATATGGTTACAAAGTTCAGGATAAAACTACAAAGGTCAGGAAACCATTGGATTGAGCATGAAATTGATACAAACATGCCAATAGAATGAATTATTGGTTTCTGATTCTATTCATTTGATAATAAATGGAGCTGTTACAGTTAGCTAGAAGTTCATGATTCACTGCTATCACTCTTGAATCTTGATTATGTGATACACCCTCTTTTCACCTGTTTCAAATCCTTTATAATTTTTTTTCTGAAAAATATATATCACCGAATTATAAAATTTTAAAAATTTTAAATCTATATAATAAAATTAAAAGATTTTTTAACTTTTTTAATTTTTTTAATTTTTTAAAAATTTTACAATCAAGTGATATATATATATATATATATATATATATATATATATATATATATATATATATATAATCAATTTTATTTATAATTTAATTTTAACAATTCAATGATAAAATTTTATTTATCAATTTAATTTAAATAGTTGATTAACTAAAAATTATTTAAATTAATAATTAAATTTGATGAATTTTTTTTAAATATGTATCTCTTAATTGTAAAGTTTTAATAATTTTTAGATTTATAAAAATTTTCAGGAAATTTAAATAAATTTTTAAGAAAAATTAAAAAAATTAAAAACAGAAAAATTAGTACGCAGGTTTAAAATTAAAATTGTAAAAATTTTATAATTAGGTGATATATAGTATTTTAAAAAATTAATCAATTTATTATTAGTGTAAATAATTTTTTTGTTAATTAACCACTAAAATTAAAATTGTATTTGACTTTTAAAATTTAATTCTAAAAATTTTAAGATAAAAAATAATATAATCTAATTTAAAAATATAAAATTTCTATTACAACTAAAAAAATTCAAAATTTAATGTATATTTTCAGACATGGCTGATAGTTAAATTTTTTTTTTTTTTTAATTTGTCAAAGTTCAAATGGTTTAATTCGTGATTAAGTACAAAGAAAGAGAACGAAAGAAATGGGGTTCAAACCCTTTCTATCTCTATTTAGATATCCACAATTTTTAATATTTGAGTTAAAAAAAAATTAATTGTTTGACAAAAAAATTCAGTGAAAAAAATTATAAAACTGATAAAATTAAGTAATTAAACAATAACATATTTTTAAAGAATTATAAAATTTTAAAAACAAAGTTAAACAAATATACATCGGATCCTACCCCACCTTTTCCTTCATTATTTCTCTCACTCCATTGCCTATACAGATGTCTATCACACGCAAAGGTCTCAATTCAGTGTCACACTCATGAGTAAAACAAGTGGCCCAATAAAGAATACAACGTTCCATAAAATAATACAATTGGCTTCGCATAATCTGTAATGCAAAAACCACCTCTGGCTTTATTTTTCCAAACCACTAACTCCCTTCTCCCTTCCTTGCTTTTCTTTGATTAATATTATTAATATACTTTATCTGTATATATATAGAGACCTCTCTTAAGCTCATTTCTTCATATCCATTTCTCATTCTCTCATCAAAACTTGAATCAAATTCTACTTATATTTCCAAGAAGAACGCAAAACAAAATTCTGCAGCATGAGTTCAACAAGCAGAGCATGGCTGGTGGCAGCAAGCATAGGAGTAGTGGAGGCACTGAAAGATCAAGGATTATGTAGATGGAACTATACATTGAGATCAATTCAACAGCATGCCAGGACCAATATCAGATCTTACTCTCAAGCTAACAAGAAGCTCTCTGCCCTATCTTCTTCTGCCTTATTGTTTAATAAGCTTAGAGATGACAAGGTTCAAAAATCTGAAGAATCACTTAGAACTGTTATGTATTTGAGTTGTTGGGCTCCCAACTGAGAGCCCCAAGTGCTAATATTTTGTAATTAAATTACGTTAAATTAAATATATACTCCAGTTTTTGATAAATATAATCTCTTCAGCTTTTGCTCTTTTATGTTAGTTAAAGTTAAAGTGATTAATTAATGATTAATCCTAGTTGTATACATTGATGAATGTTTATTATTTATAAATATATAATATATTGTTCATAAACAGAAGATGATGGGTTTACGTTCCATGGTTCTTAGGCCATCTCTAGCGCATGCCTGTCCCAAGGAAAGAAGTGCATTTTTTATTTCCAACCCATACTCATTTTCTGACTTATTTTTGTGCCATATAGAAATTATTTTTTTAATAATTTAATTCAAAATTTTGTTTTATTTAAAATTTATATATAATAAATAAATATAATATATTTTATTAAATTTTTCATTAAATTGAAATAATTTTACATTGAAAACAACATTAATAGCAAATAATATTTTTAATTAAACATTAATACTATGTTACATTAAATATTAAAACAAACATTAGAACTAAACAAACTATAAAACTAAACATTAAACAAACATTAGATAACTAAAATTTAAACGTTAAACATAACATATAAAAGCTTACAATAATTTAATAATATGGTAAATCACTTTCAGATCCACCAATATCATGAAAATATTGGCTAAAATCATTATGTGGTGGTGGTACTTCTTGTTGTCACGCTTTTTCGAATAATTCTTTTCTGTTCAGCTTAAATAATAGCATGAATTCTTAGATCAGAAATAGCATTCAAGTCTTGGTGCAAAATTTTATTTTTTTCTTTAAATTTTCACAAGGTAAACTATTCATTTTGCATCTTCATTTGATGTTGTCTGTCCAAACTAAACTTCTCCAACAACTTTATAACCTTGTCATTTTGTTCTTTAATGCTAACGATAGTAGAAAATTGTTCAACCATTTTTCTCTTCATTTTGCCTTTTTTGACTCCAATGGGGTGTGAGATGTTTCTAAATTAATAGAAAATAATGACTCTTCAGGAAATTTCAATATTTTAGAATCAAAATGCAAATATTCATACCTTAATGAAATATTGTTGAAATGTTGTAATTGATAACCTTGTCTTGGACTGTTGTTGTTATCTTTAAACTTTTCAAAATCTTTCAAAATGTGCCACACATAATCAAATTTAACACTTTTTCAATATTGGGGGATCTTGCATTAGTAAAATTTTTGCTCACTGCAACTATAAAATTGTTATAAAGATAATGTCAAGTTGAATACAGTATTAAAAAAATTAATACTCAACATTAACTACTAAATACTTACAATATCTTCACTTGATGCACCACTTGGATTTATAGTATCAACTTGCTTGATGCACCCATTCAATTTTTTTATTGCTTTTTTAATAGCTTGAATTCAAGCTTCCACAGAGCGTTTGCTATGCTCCTCCCAACTGTCATTCCTTTCATTGTTGTACTTGTCACACACTCGAGACCAAAAGTTTTCTACGGAATCCTCAACACCCATAATTGGATCTTGAGAAATTTTCCTATAAATATGGCATAGAAGCACATCCTCATGAACACTATAACTAGATGCTCTACTAGGCATTTTGAATTGCCTCGGTAATGGTTAGCAATTGAAGTTATTTGATGAATAATCCTAGGATGTGTATTATGGAGGTAATATACGACTCTTATATATAACAATGTAAGAAACTAATGAAATTTCATTATTTCCATATGTCTCAATAAATGGTACTGCAATCTTATTACCTTGACATATGTCTTAATAAATATAGATAGGTACATCTTGGATTATTCTCACTCAACCATTGGATAAATTTCTTTTAATCTCAGTCGTTGGATTAAGTGATACTGCAATCTTATCACCTTCACATTTATCTTAATAAATATAGATAAGTACATCTTGGATTATTCTCAACCAACTATGGGATTAATTTCTTTTAATCTTCCTTTAATCTCAGTCGTTAGATTAAGTGGTACTACAATCTTATCACTTGTCTCAATAAATACAAATATATTCATCTTGGATTATTTCCACCCGACCATCAGATCAATTTCTTTTAATCTCAGTCATTGGATTAAATGGTACTACAATCTTATCACTTTATCACATGTCTCAATAAATATAAATATGTATATCTTGGATTATTCTTACCCAATCGTTAGATTAATTTCTTTTAATCTCAATCGTTGTATTAAATGGCACTACAACCTTATTACTTTATCACATATCTCAATAAATAGAGATATGTACATCTTAGATTATTCTCACCCAACCATCGGATTAATTTCTTTTAATCTCAGTTGTTGGATTAAATGATACTGCAATCTTATCACTTTATCACATGTCTCAATAAATACAGATATATACATCTTAGATTATTCTCACCCAACCGTCATATTAATTTCTTTTAATCTCAGTCATTGGATAAAATGGTACTGTAATCTTATCACTTTATCACATGTCTCAATAAATACAGATATATACATCTTGGATTATTCTCACCCAACCATCAGATTAATTTCTTTTAATCTTAGTCATTCGATTAAATGGTGCTACAATCTTATCACTTTATCACATGTCTCAATAAATACAGATATGTACATCTTGAATTATTCTCAACCAATCGTCAAATTAATTTCTTTTAATCTCAGCCATTGGATTAAATGGTATTATAATCTTATCACTTTATCACATCTCTTAATAAATACATATATGTACATCTTGGATTATTCTCACCCAACCTTCATATCAATTTCATTATAATCTCAACTATTTGATTAAATGGTACTATAATTTTATCATCTTTACACACTTCTTAATTAATTTAGATAAGGTTATCCAAAATAATCTCACCAAACCATTAGATTAATTTCATTATAATCTCAATTGTTGGATTGAATCAATATCTAAATTGTACTTTTTAACAATTGTGTTTTATAAATAATGTCATATGGATGTTAGGTAATCATAAACTTCTATAAAAACACATACTTACTTCTTCTCACTTTAAAAATAAATTATGATATTAGTGGTACATCATATCAATCATATTCATCTTCCGATAAAGATGATGCTACGATGGTGAATAATCTCATTGCACGACAACAATAAAAAGAAGATTTGATGTCTCGTATGATATGTAATAATAACAAAATTATTGCATACTATAAATATCAACTGCAATACTAAGTGTCTCATCATGGATCTATTATAGGTCATATTGTGATTTGTCAGGATCGCGAAGTTATAGATTGTAATATGCTCAATGATTATTTTTCTAATAATTCATTATATTGTGATGAGATATTTTAATGACGATATCGAATGTCTTAAAATTTATTCCTACAAATTGTTGATGTAGTAAAACAACACGAATCCTACTTTCAACAATAAATTAATGCCCTTAGTAGACATGGGTTATCAACTTTACAAAAAGTAACAATCGTATTTTGTATGTTAGCATATGGTCTACCGATAGATACAACCGATGAATATGTGAAAATTGGCGAGTCAATGACAATTGAAAGTCTAGATCATTTTTGTCGAGCTATTGTAGAGATTTTTACAAACCCATATCTTAGATCACCAACTGTTGGTGACATTGTTAAGTTACTGGTGAATAATGTGGTTTTCCTGGAATGTTGAAAAGTCTAGATGGCATGCATTGGAAATGAAAATTTGTCCTATAGCACGGGCTGGACAATATGCAAGTCATTGTAGATCACCAACAATTATTTTGGAAGCTATAGCAGATTATGATTTATGTATATGGCATGCTTATTTTGGTATGTTTGGCATTAATAACGATATTAACGTGTTAGAGTCATCTCATCTTATTTTCAATCTTACATAAGGTATTGCTTCTCCTACTAATTATGTTATCAAGGGAAAAGAATATAATATGAGTTATTATTTAACTGATTCTATATACTTAAAATTGTCTAATATTGTACAAACTATTCACAAATCACACACTCTGAAAAAGAAATATTTTGCCATGAAATAAGAAGCGTGTAGAAAAAATGTTAAGCAAGTATTTGGAGTTCTATAAGCACGATATGCAATTGTGGCAGGACCTTATTGGAGAAAAGATGTACTGCATGATATAATGACAACATGCATAATAATGCACAATATGATAATCAAGGATGAACGTGATTTAAATGCAGTAATTACGGATGCAATGGAAGCACCAATACCGGAAGTTGAAATGGTAGTAAATGATAATACCCGATTTCAAGAATTTCTTCTTCAACACAAACAAATCAAGGATGAAGATGCACACATTGCACTTCATAAAACATTAACTAACCATTTATGGGAGAAACATATTAATTTGGATGCATGAGATGTATAAATATTGTTCAAATTGTACTCTTTTATTATTAATCTTTCAATGTAATATGTAATTTTTTATTTTTATTTGTAATTTTTATTTTTAATTAAATATTAAATATGGCATTATATAATTAAAAAATTATTAATTTTATTAATTTAACAACATTAATTTTTTTGGCCTTTATTAATTTAACGTTATTTAATTAATATCAAAATATATTATTAAAGGATGCATTTGTTAAAAGAACATAAATATACGTGTAATATGGTAAATATTTAAATATTATAATATGAGATATAAAAAAAATATATAGAAAATATTATTTTAAGTGTAAAAAATTGTATAATAGTTTGAAGAAAAATTACTGTAAAAATTATATTTTAGTCTAAAATTTACACCATCTCAATGCTGAGGGTTAGAAACACCCTTATTCAGTTGAGTTTATAAATGTGAATTTATACGGCTGTAAGTTTGAAATGTAAGTTGATCCAACATGTGGATATTCAAATATAGAAGATTTAAATTTTTATTTTGAATTTTTTTAATGTAAAATTAAATCACTATCGTTGACAAAAAAAAAAAAAAAAGAAATATAAGTTTAAAAAGTTTGAAATGTGTAAGAGTGAGCTAATTTGAGTAATTTATTGTATTTGCTAGATATTATTTCTAGCAAAACAATTATTATTAGTAGTAATTTAATCATGAACTAATAATTTTAACAAATTAATACGCATTTTTCTTTTTTTATTTAATTATACATTTTTTAATTGATGCATGTATAACAAATATTTAAGTAATGAGAATTAAAATAAAATTTTCTAATTAAATTAATATAAATGTTATTCATTTCTGCTTTTGGTTTTTATTAAATAATATGATGCTTATATATAAGTTTGTTGATAGCTTTTTATTCATAGCTTTTGGCACAAAGGCAAATCTACTGCGTTTTGTTTGTCTAGAATTGTTGAGGTGGATGCCTCTTCTTTGTTGGATCAGTGAAGGAATGGAAGAAAAGCCAATGGTCTGTTTGGCTCCTGCCGAAGATGTTCATGGGCTTCGTCCTGAATCCTGTGAAATCTTCTGCTTCAGCTCCAGTGTGCAGCCGATCTTCAAACTCGGCTCTTTGTGCAGATGGAATCGTAAGTCTGATGTTGTCTATTTAGACTGGCTTCTGATCTCCTAGCTTTGGTGGTTGATGGGAGTTGATTTCAGATCATCCATTGATCTGCTCCTAAGGTGGAGGTTAACCTCACAAAAAATGGTTAAAATCCCAAGTTTGAAGCTACGTTTTCTCTGTTTGTACAGAGCCACCATAACCAGTCCAAGAAATTATAAGATTAAACAGAACTGGTTTGTTGCACTGCACCAGGGTGACGATCCACAAACTGCCGTTGCCGCCGTCACTGATTCTTCAAGGTGGTGGTTGTTTATTTCTCAACAAGCTAGGTTTATTCTGGAATTTTTACATAGTAAAAAAATTTTAAAAAAATTCGTTATCCGTAAAAAAATTTTAAAAATATTTTTATAAAATTAATTTTTTTTAAATATAACTCATTTTTCTTCTCAGAATTGTCTTTTTTCCTAATATTTTTTTATTTTTTCTGATTTTTTCAACTTTTTTTATTTACTTTATACTTTTTTTAATATTTTTTTTTCAATAGTTTTTTTACTTTATATTATTTTTATTTATTTTTTCTCAATTTTTTACTCAATATTTTTTATTATCTTCATCTATTTTTTTAATATTTTTTTATTCAACATTTTTTTCTATTTTTATAGATTATATTTATTTCTTTTTTTTTCAACATTTTTTTAAATGTCTCTATTTTTTTATTTTTTTCAACATTTTTTAATTTTTAAGATATTATCTTTATTTTATTCTTAATTTTTCTTTCTTTTTTTTCTATATATATTTTTTTTCTCTTAAGATTTTTTTTTTTTCAAATGAATAATTATAAATTAAATATTTTTAATTGTTATCAAATCAAGTAATAAATATTTTCAACTGTTATAACAACAATAAATAAATAAAATTTTCTACTTTTATATTTCTAAAGAATAAGAATTTTATATTTTTTTTACTTTAACTTGTTTATTAAAATGTCTAATAACTTTTTTTTTCAAATAAAAAATTATTTGATATTTATTGATCATCAATATGTAATAAGTTTATAATTTTTATGATGTATTTATAACATCAACAAAAAAAATCCGAAAAATAAACAACCCGAAACAAAAAAAACTAAAAACAATACTAAAACAACAAAATAATAAAAATCAACAAAAATTTATATTGTTGATTATCAGTTGTTGATTTTTGTTGATTTTTAAATTATTTTTTCATTATTAATGATAAAATTAAAACCATAAATGAAATTTTTACTTTTATTAGTATTAATGATAAAAATAATCATTTTTTATATATCTCATTATTTTTATTGTTATTCTTTTATTTTTTACAAAAATAAGAAATATAAATAAAGAGAAATTATAAAAACAATTAAAAACTACAACTGAAACAACAAAAATCAATTAAAACCAACAAAAACAACAAAATTTTATAGTTGTTGATTGTTGTTCTTTTTTTCAGTTTTTAATTATTAATAATAAAATTAAGACTATAAATATAATTTTTACTTTTATTAGTATAAATAATAAAATAATAATTTATTTGATATATTTCATAATTTTTTTATTATTTTTATTGAAAAAAAAATTATTGAATACTATATGTAATTTTTACTTTAATTAGTTTAATTTCTAAATTCTTAATAATTATTGAAAACTATGGGTAATTTTTTGCTTAATTAGTTTAATTTTTATATTCTAAATAATAGTAAGTTTCAAAATAAAAAAATTATTATTTAGAATATAAAATTAAATTATTTAGAATATATAAATCAAATAAATATATACAATCAACCTAAAATTAAATATGTCTTTAAAAATAAAAATATATATATAAAAAAAAAAAGAAAAAATGAAAACAGAAAAATACAGAAATCGCCGATGTTGGAACCAAAGTTTCAAAAATAGACCATATCAAAGACAAAAATAAAAAGAGAAAAGTTAAAACTGCAAAAAAAAAATGTCCAACTACCAATGATATAAGTAGCGTTGATTGGGTTATGAGATGATATTTCCTCTTTATTCTAAAATTGAGATATAATTATCTTGGGTCTTTCAAAAATGTATTAGCCTCTTTAAAATGTCTTGGGGAAAAATTGGCTTTTCAAAGTCCAAATATGTTTTGGCCCTCTTCTTATGTAATGATGTTTAACATATGAAACCTAATATTCTTCAATATATATATATGTTATTGTTTATTTTTATGTAATAAACATTTAATTGATACATTTAAATTGATATATATTTATTTTTATATAATCAACATTTAATTGATACAAAAATTACATTTTTGATGTCTCAACTTTTTAATTTATACTATTTTAGTGCCTCAGTATTTTTTTAATTCAATTAATTTGCTAAACTTTAAAATTTATAGTCAATGTGATGCTTCTAGTCGAATTTCTCGTACCGAAATGCTGACTAGGTAGAAGTGGAATCTACTTTCTACCTAATCAAATGTCATATCAACCAAAAAAATGAAAAGACAAATCTAACAATAACATAAAGAACTAAAAAGAAAAATCTAATTGGTGTGTGAAATCTACAAGCATACAGAATTGTGCAAGTAATAATTAAAGATTGTCCTATAGAGATTAGAAAATTGAGTATTGAATTGCTCAATGTGTACATTTGTCTAGACACTGAAAATTGATTTTTGAATTTAAATAGAAAAATAAATTAAAGCTAATGAAAGAATCATAATCCAAGAAAATGCTAGGGTTCTTACTCTCAACTCAACCTTTAAAAAGATGTAATTAGACTCTTAGGTCAATTTAAAGCATAGTTCATTATATAAGCATCTTATAAATAATAGATTTCCCTCTCAAACAAACCTATAATTAATTGAAATAACTAGTACTTGATTTTATAGCTCTTGCTAGTCAAGTATTCACTATAATCAATTTTAAGCTCAATTTTTTTTATCACTATTAACTATTTAAATGTCTCTCAACTAAGTAAACAATTAATAGGTTAATGTCTTTCTCTCAATGAAAACTATCTCTTAATTAAGTCTCATTATCTAGATCCAAACAAATGGCTAATCCAATGAACACATTAAAGAAAACATCAACTAATAAATTATGTTTATCAATTTATATTCAATTTTAATGACTACATGGTTGAATTGATTTAAGAACCCTAACTAGTAGATCTAGCCACACATATTAAATAGAAGAATAGATGATGAATAAAGAGAAGATGAATTCATTATTGTTGAATTAAGAGTCGAAATAACAATTAAAATAAGATAAAAAAAACTCTCTGGAATGGAAGGCTTCAGTTCTCAAATCTTCAACATCAACTATTCTAATAAAAATGAAAGAACTAAGAAATCCTAGCTTTTATTCTTAGAAAAATTATCATCAAAACTAAATAAAAGAGTAAATGTTCTCTTCATAAAGTGGCTCTACACCTTTTAAAACTAACTCCCATCTCAAATTTGAAAAGTAACAGAAGATATGATTATCCCTAGCAATCAGCTCTCTTCAAAATTCAAAATTTGAATTTTTGTTACTATCGCACAACTGTGTCCATTCATTGCACGGCCGTGCATCCCTTTTTTGATCTCAAGCATGACCGTGCATAAAATTTTTCCTTTAGTTTAGGCACAACTGCATAATTAATAGGAATTAATTACATACATCGAAATATAAGTGGAAGCATGGTATGAGCATGAAATTGGTTAGGATAAATTTTAAAAAAATTTTCTAGTGTGTAACCCTTACATGAAAGGCAAGAATTTTAAAACTACTAAGATCATAACACATTTAATTTACACAACTAATTGCTTGCATGTTTAATAGACAATATAAATCAAAGATTCATAAAAATAATCAAAATATAAAGCATGGTAAGAGACCTACATCTAAAGTTTAGTAACTCTTATAAACTTCAAATGTCAGCAGCATGCTTAATAGGATTTAGGAAATGGTTGATGTAAATCTATAAGCTCCTAAGTCCCCAACTGTGAAGCCTTAAGCTCAAAACACACAACTAGGATTGAAATAAGTCCAAGATTTTGAAGAATATCTATTATCAAGCTCCTCCTTTATGATGACTTAAAAGCTTACTAGAGCTCCTCTCCTTGCTTGGATGAGGTAGGACTTCCTGCTTCCTTTGAATGGATGTAACCTTCTTGCATAACTTTTGCACAAAGATAATGATAATGGACTTATAAAGAAATACAACTCTTGTACCTATTACTCATAACACTTAGAAGAAAGAATAATGAGAAAAAGACTCAACTCTTGAGCATTGACTCTTATTTCTCTCTTAGTGTTTGAATGTCTCTCCAATGTAAGTGGTAAGTGAAGTTTGTAGAGAAACTCCACTAACTTAGTGTATGTATGTAAAAGACTGATTTGTATGTTTAAAGATCCTCCATTAACTCAAGCTTGAGTATAGGATAAGTAATCGTATGCATGTGCTTACTTTTTCACTTTGAGTGTAAAATAAACTACCTCGTGCATGTAGAGATTGACTACTAACTTAAGGTGCATGATTATGACACATCTTCATATTGTAAACCATGCAATCACATTGCATATAAAGTTATGATTATGTGGCCACCATGTTACACGCTTAAGTGGCACCTCCTTTAGTAAGGGGGTTATACTTGAGCTTATTTAAATCATAAATAGGCCTATCTCTATAACATCGACTAATGAGTCTTATAGGGCTTTATTCAATACTTGAAGAAGGCTAGCCCATCTCATTTATTTAACTAAATGTCCAAGCCCATGCATCATGCATTAAGCTACATATACATGGCCTATATCCAAAATAGTAAAGGTGGAAAATATCAATTTAGTCCTTAACTTTAACATTACATATTAAATTAAGTCCAAATTAATATTTAATAGTCCTAACCTTTGAATTAGATTTCGAGATATGCTAGATCCTTGGACAAACAAAAATCCAATTTAATTAATTAATTAAACGCTTTAATTAATAATCAAATTAATAGTTATCATTGTCGGTGCTACTTTTATGTGTGTGACTTACTAGGTTCAAGTCCAAATGGCAATGGAAATAAATAATATTAACTCTTAATATTATTGAAAATTCTTTCCAAGCTAAATGTAAAAATTCCAATTAATCGCATTTAGTTTCCATAAGTCATGAGTGACCTCTAGCATAGATATCACTACTACCCAGGTGGAAATGAATGTTATCCGTAAATTCACAAGAACTATAGAACATAATTACTGTGCACTCAATATCCCTTTATTTCAAGATCCCAACATTGGTTAAACTCATGGTTAGTTAAACTCTAATTACCTTAATCACATGACCTCATCTTCAATTCAATTCTTGATAAAATATGATTTCTACTATAAACTCTTTCAAATAAGTCAAGTTTGACCTAGCTAGGTACTCATTCATTAAGAACAACTTATATAGCATAGGATCTTATCCCAGTTCACTCTAGGTAATTAATTTCATCTCAGCCAATCAATTACGCTTACATATAACCAACTAGAGCCACCACATGCCATATACCCATACATGGCTAGCACAGGTGTGTAAGCAGTAACAAACTCTAACCAACCATATATGGATGATTATGTCGCCTTAGGTCAAAGGACCAGATACACCATTATGTCTAAGATAGTGATTGTTGACAAAAGTGAATTTCTATGCAATCACTTATCTTACATTAAAGTTCGATCCACCCATCATATGAGTATCCATATGTCTACTCTAATATCTCATATCAAGTAGCATGAGACTTACAACCTCCCACTATCGATACTATAAATCAATCAAGAAAAATAAACAAAGGTGATAGTCTATGGATTAATACCACCCATTTATTAATCCTACGACTATGAACCTTTTATAGCATATGTTCTAAAAGAATTTCTTACTCGTATTATCAACTCTTTATAATAAACTTTTTTAACATAATGTCAAAGGGTAAATGCTTAAACAAACAAACACTTTATTTAAATTAATATTTAATTGCCATAGGGATAAAAGTACAATGTCATTTATATTACAAAAAATGGCACTATGGCATATCTATACTAATAATAATTTCCTTTTACTTTGAAACTTCATTTTTCTTTAAGGATTTAACTTACTTTGACTTCCCAACTATGGACTTGACTTAATCAACACCTTTAAACCTCTCAAATGTATCCTAAAATCAAAAGTACATAAAATTATACCTAATCAACTCAAAATTAAAACAAACTTAATAAACTAAATGTAAAAATTGAAAATAAATAAAAACCTTATAATTAACTAAAAATGCAACTAAATTAATCCTAATTCTATAGCATAGAGTGCTTAAAACATGAAGCTTTTCACACTCATCTAATTCCCTCACACTTGAGTCTTTGTTTGTTTTTAACCAAAACATGAAAATAGCATATTCACATAAAGAATCAAATTCATTAATTGATTTTAACTTGACTAACCATTCTAATATTCTTTAATATAAATTTTTAAAAACTATAAATTAAAATATTAATGTGAGGTCAAAGATATATCATTTACCATGTGAAAAGCAAACTTTTCTATTGAATTCATAAAAATGAACAATTAACACTAAAAATAAATGAAAGTAAATAAGAATTGTTCCACTACTTAGAAAGTGCAAAATTCATACATAAAAGGCAACTATATGACACTTCTACTTATTTATTTACTCAAGGGTTTTCCAATCTCAATATCCCCCACCTTTCCTGCACTATTCAGTATGTATACCTCAAAAAATGATCATTTAGATACTATTACTCTAAATTAGAACATTGGAGTAGAAGGAACATATATGATTTAAATATTTAAGATTTTTAGCTCCTAGTTATTATTAATAATGAGTGCATTTTATGCTCCATCTCAGATTTTTTTTCTTTTTTTTTTTTTTGGATCTTATAGGCACCCAAACATATATGAACTAGACTAACGTAAGAGTTGAAGTTTAATTCCTACTTACGAGCATTTTTATAGACTATCAAGTATCCAAATTCAATCATTCAATGGAAAAATAAGCATTAAGTTCATTAAAATTCAAAAATTCATAACGAAAAATTATTCTCCAATTTAAAAGCTAAAATAAAACATTAAAGGAAGATTATCATACTTATTCAAGAAAACCATATTTGATGAAATAAATTCTATATATGAATAAGTTTAAAAAGTCAAGTAAAATGCATGAATCAATAAAATCTAACCTAACAATATGCATCATCCTAAATTAACAAATAGACATCTAAGAATGCAACTAAAAATAAAAACAAAACTAAAGAAATAATGTACCTCCTTTATTTGGATGCACTTGAAGGTGAGGTAAATGAAATGATGAATTTCGTTACTACTTCACTTAGCCCCTTTAATCTGTTGCTTTGAGAAAGTTATTGCTTAAGTTCTTTAATTTGAGCTTGTAACTTGTCTGTCCTTACTTCACATCTCCTTTCAAAGCCCTCTATCTCGATTGACAAATCCATAATCATATTTCTGATTCTATTATTAGAGATGTCCATCAGCTCTTTAATCCTTCTTATGATTTCTGTCATGACCCAAATCGAAAGTTATGATCGGTGCTAGGAAATGGGAATTCTTTTAAATCCGAAACTCATAGCAAGCCTTAAAAAAATAAAAACATGCAATAATGAAACAGAATATGCACCATGATAAAAATCTTAAACCAATATAATAAAAATAACTTTTGCCATATACTAAAAAAATATATATTATACAATTTTCAAAGAAGGCCTCTGAATTTACAACTAATATACTGTAAATACAAAATACAACTACTACTAATACTACTGTAGTTTTCTAAAGTACAATAAAAATTTAGTAAGTAGTTTATATAAAATAGTCAGGGCTAAAGAAGTTCGGCAGATGGGCCTATTACTGAGGTCTGAGGAAGAAGAGTCTCCTGAAAAAATCAATAATTGAGGGGAGTCAGACCTCACTGAGTGAATTGTTATAATATATATAAATGCATCACCTAATGTCATATGCAATCAATTATCCATATATAATAAATATATATATAAGCATTTCACACAGATGTTGAAAACACGGATCTTGTCAATGACATTCTGAAACAACATCTTTTTCAATATAGATATGGCAATAGGAATTCCTAAATATTTGGCAGGTATATCCACTTATTTAATGCCTAATAATCAAACCAAAGCATTATGAGCCTTTAAGGACATATTTGAGTTAGAAAAAATCTCCGATTTTACAAAATTAATTTTTTGCCCTGAAGCATGTTGATAACACGTCAAGATATCACCCACTAAGTAAGTTGTCCTTTAGAAGCTCTTCCAAAGATTATGTTGTTATCTATAAACAAAAATAAATGACAAACAACAAGGGCCCTACAACATATTTTATATCCACTCAAAAGATAGTTAGACTCTACTTTCCTAAGGAGACTAGACAAGGCTTCAGCATATAAAAGGAATAAATATAGGAAGTGTAATAGCCCTAGATGGGGTTGAATAGGTCTTTTGAGAAATTAAAAAAATTAAAAAGAATTAAATAAAGATTAAGGATTAGAAAATAAAACACAAGAAATTAAGGAGTTTGATTTATAAATGAATCTACGTCTTCACTTAACTTATCCCCAAATTTGGATTTTGAACACCCATACCAGTCTTATTCAAAAAGATTAAGATTGAGTTTATAAGAGCTTTATGGATAAACTCAAAACCTTATAACAATGAGCTTTAATACAAGGCTTAAATCTAACCACAAACTCAAGTGTTTTGATGGAGAAACACTTAAACCAATTCCTTTAGAGAGTAACCTCACTTCCTTTCTAATCTATCTTAAGAATTAGATGAACTTTAAGGCATATATCTAACTCACAACCAACACTCAAAAGAAGCCTCCAAACCAACTAGTTTCATCTTCCACTCCTTGAGATGTTGAAGGACCTCTTGCTCTTTTCCTTTGAGGCATGAAAGGTTGAGTTTGTGGAGTTATTTGTTCTTCCGAAAGTTTTTCATCCACTACTTCTTCCTTATGCTTCCACATCCATTTGTTGCCCACCTTTTTTAATTGGTTGGAATTTTTTAGAAATTTTTCATCAAGGAAGGAAAAAGGAATGGATTCAAGATGTTTATATCCAATTTGGAAGTGTTAGCCAATCTTAGTCACTATCCCCCCAATGGAAATTGCATCACTTACATTATCACTCACTGATCAAAGCCTCCATTAAAACCATCTTCCTAAAGCAACATCAATATTGTCTTAGATTCAATATAGAAGAAAAAGATTATCAAATGAGATTGCCTTATTACTTAAACCTCTAACATGAAAGGAATAAGTGATGAAGCGAAGAATGTACCAAAGGCTTTTAGAGGAAAGAAAGGATGATTTAGAATGACCAGTAAGAAAGGGTTCTACATTTGTTTTAATACTATTTACCCAAAATAAGTGAGGAGTTCAAAGGGTATTGGATGATTTAAGTCCTTCATGCTTGAATCCAAAGAGATCATCAAAATCTTCTTTGGTTAGAAAATAATCCCTTCCCCCTAATTTGAAACACATGCTATACTAAGGGTTTTGTTTGTTAATATGTTGAGTTCTTAGGCAAAAGGAGTGGAACTTAGTGACAAGAGAAGGAATGGTGATAAAAGCAGTGAAAGCAAAAGTGAACATACCAATGCTTTCAAGCAAGGTTTTCATTTATTCATAGCAACCAAGTGACTCTATGGCCACCTTGGACATGTATCTAGAAGTAATAATCTTCCTCTTGGAGAATTGAGATGCCCATTGCTTAATTTTAGTGTTGGTTTAAAAAAGGGGTGGAGCTTTCTTTGGCTGATCTAGTGTGGAAAAAAGGAGGAGGGAGGGAACTTGTTTTTGTGTGGTCTTCTTCTTTGGTGCCATGTTGAAGGTAAACGAAATGATTAAGGGTAAGATAGTTAAAAATAAAATTTCAAGGAATTGAAGATGGTGATAAAGAAGGAAAGAGGAGAGAAAAGAAAAGTATGAAAAATTATGAAGATAATAGAGAATTGTAAAGAAGAAGGGATAAAAGGAGGTTTATATAAGAGAAACATGGATAAAAAAAGTCATAAATTGAGTCAAAATGGATTAATAATTATAGGTAGCCATTTCGGAATGAATGAGAAGATTGAGGGTTACAATTCCAATGTTTGTGACTCCTAGCCTATCATGATGCTCCTTACAATGCTCCTTATGGTTAGGTCACAACTATGAGCATTGACCGTGAGGGGCATTAATAGTTAAAAAGATACGAGTCATGAGTAGTTACAACCTTTGCAATAATTCGATATCAAAATGTTGATTTGCCCCTGAACTTTTGAAAATCTTTCAATTATGCTAAAAAAATATTGCAATTTAGTCCTTGCTCAATAAATTGACACCAAATTTGAATGAATTTAAATGCAAATTTAATTCATCCAAAACCAAGGCTATATTTAAAAATAATTGAGCATGTAAATAGGCATCCTCATGAAAATTATATTTTGCTAATTTTTGAAATTATTAATTAATTGAATTAACTTCAATTATTAATCATTAACTAGCAAAAACTTTAAGAAATAATCTATGAGCAAGGAATGAAGCTTTAAAAGAAATTGCAAATGATTTCAAAAAATCAATATGCATGTAGCTTAAAAACATATCACATTTTGCATTATATGCAAGCATTCAACTTAACAAGCATGTGAATCAATTTCAAAGAATATTCATTCATCTAGTAACAAAATAAATAAGAATCACATAGATGTAAAACATTTAGCTATCAAAGTGTATACATTAATGCAAGCCAGGGCCATCCATTATTCCTAGTTCATACTTAATGAAATTTAATCTCTCCTCATTTAGAGGTTTAGTGAAAATATCCATAAGTTAAATGTTTGTATTAATAAACTCAAGCAAGATATCACTACGTTATACATGATCTCTAAGGAAATGATGTCTAATATCTATATGCTTTGTTATTGAATGTTGAATGGGATATTTAATAAGGTTTATAGCACTTGTATTGTCACATTTAATTGTAATGTGTTCAATATCAATGCCACAGTCCATTAGTTATTGTTTTTGCATAATACTTGTGAGCAACAATAATTTTCCATCATATATTTGGCTTCAGTGGTGGATAAGGCAACCAAGACTTACTTTTTACTAAACTAAGAAACTAAATAATTTCTTAAAAATTGATAAGTTTTGGAAGTGCTCTTCCTATATAGCAAGCTATTGGTAAAGTTGGCATCTGAATAACTAACTAAATTAAGGTTGAACTCCTAGGATATTAAAGACCTAGGTAAACAGTTCCACTAAGGTATTTGAAAATTCTCTTAATGGCATTTAAATATGACCCCTTAGGACATGATTGAAACCTAGCACATAAGTGTATAGTAAATTATATTCGGTCTATTTTCAGTTAAATAGAGAAGGGATCCGATCATGCCTCTATATCACTTTTCATCAATCAGTTTTCCATTCTTGTCCTTGGTGAGTTTGGTGGTAGTGCTTATAAGAGTTTTGCTTGTTTTAGCTCCTTCTATATCAAACTTCTTCAGAATGCCCCTTATGTATTTGGTTTGGTTGATGAAGATCCTATCCTTGCATTGCTTGATTTATAACCTAAGGAAGAACTTGAGCTTACCCACCATGCACATTTCAAATTCTTCTTGCATTAGCTTATAAAATTCCTCATATAAGTAATGGTTAGTAGCATAAAAAATAATTTCATCTTCATATATTTAAATAATAAGTAAATCATGTTTCAATTTCTTGATGAATAGAGTTGTGTTAACTTTTCCTTTTAAGAACCCTTTCTTCAAAAAAAAGTTACTTAACCTTTCGTACCAAGCTTTAGGAGCTTACTTCAATCTATACAATGCTTTAGAGACTTTAAATACATGATTAGGAAATTAAAAACTTTCAAAACTCAGAGGTTGTTCAACATAAACCTCCTCTTTAATGAAACCATTTAGATGCACTTTTAACATCCATTTGAAAAAGTTTAAAGTCCATGTAAGATGCAAATGCAAGTAACATTCTAATAGCTTTTAACCTTGCAACAAGGGCAAAGGTTTCATTATAATTAATGTCTTCCTCTTGATTTTAACCTTTAGCTACTAATCTAACTTTGTTCTTAGTTATGACACCTTGTTCATTCATCTTATTTCTAAACACCCAGTTGGTGCCTAGAATAGGATAATATTTAGGTCTAAAAACCAAGGTCCAAACCTTATTTCTCTCTAATTGATTTAACTCTTCTTGCATAGCAAGGACCTAAAATTCATCACATAAAGTATCATAAACATTTTTAAGTTCAATTTGAGAAATGAAGGCTAAATTAACAATAAACTTAAAACGAGATCTAGTGGTTACCCCCTTTAAAATGTCACTAATGATAAGGTCTTAAAGATGAGCTTTCTTGAATTGTCATTCCTTTAGAAGTTCATCCTTCAAGTTTGGTTTAGTGCTTTCCTTATCCTCTTCCTTGTTAGTCTCACCAATTTCTAAAAGGTTTGTTGGCATCTTCTTCTTGAATTTTATCTCCACAAAATCCTCTACAACATTATCAAAAATAATAAAATCTTTTCTAAGATTAATAAGTCAGATTCATCAAATACAATAAGCATTGACTTTTCAACTACAAGAGTTCTTTTGTTAAAGATGTTATATGCTTTACTAGAGGTGGAGTAGCCTAAGAGAACATAAATCACTTGCATCCAAATACTCTAAGATATGAGATCTTAGATTTTCTATTTCTCTAAAGCTCATTAAAAGTTTTATTAAAATGGTTCTTTTAAAGACTCTATTTACTATATGGCAAAAAGTGTTAATGACTTTTGCCCAAAAGTATAGTGGTAAATTATACTCATAAAGCATGATCCTAGTCATTTCCACTATAGTCCTATTCTTCCTTTCAACTACCCATTTTGTTAGGTGTTCTAAGAGAAGAAAAAGTATGCAAAATACCATTTTCATTGTAAAAGGTTTTGAAAAAATCATTTTCAAATTTGGTTTTATGATCACTTCTAATAGTTAAGATGCAAAAACCTTTTTCCTTTTGAACTCTTTTTGAAAAACTTTCAAAATCTTTAAATGAATCATTCTTATAAGTAAGAAAACACACCCAAGTGTATCTAGAGTAATCATCATCAACTAAGACATATGCATAGTGGATTCCTCTAAACTAGTAACTCTAGTAGGTCCAAATAAATCCATATAAATGACTTTAAGTGGCCTAAAAGTGGACACTACATTTTTTAGCTTAAAATTTGCATGTCCTAGTCTTCCATGCCATGTTGATGTGTCATGGGAAATAGACATCAAGCATTTAATTTCTTTGTTATCAACTTTATTCAAGTCAATGACATAGACATTATCAACCTTTTCACCACTAAAAATTACTTTGTCTTCATCTAAGCTACTAATAAAGCAATTTCTAAGATAAAAAGTGACTTTATTTTCCATGTCACACAATTAACTAATACTAAGTAAATTACGCTTAAGACCATTACCAATCAATACATGATGAATTGATAAGGATTGAGGGTTACAAATTTCTCAATGCCAACTATCTTTCCTTAGTCATTATCCCCAAAGGTGACATGACCTTTTGTCATGACTAAAAACCCCAAGGTCATGACCAGTGCTAAGGAATGGAAATTTACATGAATCTGGAACCTATAACAAGCCTAAAACATAAAATTCATACAAAACATAATCATAAATTTACCTCAAAATTAAAAATCTTTAAAACTTAAAGAATTATCCATAAATAATATCATAATAAAATATTTAAACATACAACTTGAGGACATAACATGTGCTAAAGTTAACATAACACACTACAATGAGAACATACTTCTGCAACATTTATAAAACACAAAGAAAGGGTAGTTTAAAATCTATATAAGTCAGCCGATGAAGAGAACTACTATAGGAGTCCTATAGAGAGGGATCTTGAAAAATAATTGAGGGGAACTAAACCTCACTGAGTGAATTATTATTACATATATATATGCAACCTAAGGGTACAAGGACTTAAGCATCATAATAATAATATTTATGTATTTATATTTATCTAGTTTATACATGCATTCCATGCAAATTATGAAAAACATTTCATCCAACATAACTGAACATAGATGGAGATAGATGGAAAAAACTAGACACCATTGGATAAACCTGGAGGATCATAGCAAAACTCTAAGATATTTGTAACCTCAATCACTGTACCTCACTAGCCATTAGGCCTTCTTGAATCTAAATAATATTTCTCTTATCCAGTTTGGTAGTGGACTGGTCCCAAGACCTTGAAAGGTCAACCGAGCTATTGTAGTCTTGATACCAACATGACTAGCCCCGAGATCCTAAAAGGCCAACCGAGCTGCCATAATTATACCCCCTCTCTATAAAAAATATCTTAATAAATCATTTTAATCATATATCCATATCAAATCAAAATTTACATCCTATCCATCTAGTGTACTGGTGCACACACAGTCCTAGTGTAGCCCACTAGGTAGCATATTTTACTACTATCCTCCAATATATCATATCACAATGACAAAATCATATTGATATATAAACAATATCTAAGTCAGGAACATCATATTCACATTTATATACAGATATACATAACAATAATACTATAATACTCATAAACAATAAATAAAAGTCTACTATAGCATAACATAATCATTTCACATTTTCTTCAAAATATGGATGTAGGTAAAATTTCTATATGCAATGCACACATATAATAATAATTCACAGGTCAAATGCGCTCCTCAGTACTGACTCAACTGGCCCTGGTTTGTAGGTCTAGCTCCCAGTGTGGCTATAAGAAGAATAATAAAGATAAATAGAATTAAAATCCTAACCTTATACCTTCTAAATTTCTAAGGAAGATACTCAATCTAAGATACAATACTAACACATACCGATGTCATATTTTACGAGAAATCCACCAAAAATTCGATAAAGTCTCCTCTGTAAAATGGACATCTCACTACTAACAGTAGAGTCATTCCTACACAAAACAACACTTCTATACTCTCCACAATCCAATAACTCGAGTTGGGCCCTTAAATCACACTTTATGCCCAACTAAGAACTAATACCATTATGCTCACAAAAATAATATAATTTTTGCAAATATACTAACTCATCAAAAATTGAATTTATATAAATAATTAAAATATAAAGGAAACCTATTTTTCAAACTATTAATAAAATCAATAATAAAATTCTTAAGTAGTATCACCAAAATCAACTATGTAAAATAATTAAATTTATAAAACATCCTTTAAACCTCTTTAACTAAAATTATTGTTAAATATAAACAAACTACTTAAATAATCCAAATATATAATAAAAGTATTAAAGAACTTATTTCAAGCTTTTAAATAATAAAAATAAATTTTTCTGAAATCAATTCCGGTTAACTAAAAATTACCATTTATTCATAAAAATTATTTTCTTACATTTATTACTTAAAATCAATATTAAACATGTTAAATAACCTTTCAACAATTATATCTTAATTTCTACAAATAATTTCACAAAACTTATTTTACAAAGTTTAATCTACAAAATTTATAGTATTTAATAAAAATATAAAAATACTTGAGCCTGGAATAATAACTATACCGGTCATCGAAATAGTAACCCAAAAATTCAAAAAATTATAAAACAAATATCACTGGAAAGCTCTTGACTCCAATTTCATTTTTCATAACTGTAACAAAGTCTAATTCCAACTCAAACTAAAGAAATTAAAAAAAAATTGCAGAAATTGTTGTACCATAAATTGAGGTGGTTGCCGGTGTGGATCGATTCAATTGATAGAGGCAAAATGTTACCCAAAGGGAGACGAGCCCAACGAGACTGGCGACAATGGCTAGTGATGCCGGAGACAATGACGGCACTCTGATTAGTGTTCGATTGGCTAGAAAAATAAAAGAAACAAGGAGGAAAGTGATCAGCCAAAGGAAGGAAGGCTGCTGGCGATGTTCCGATCGTGACTGACGGTAAGACCGGTGTTGGCAAGTGGTTGCACGGTAAGAAGATGAAGAAGAAGAAGAAAAAGAAGAAAGGAAAAGAAAAGAAAAGAAAAGAAATATATATATATATATATATATATAATATTAAGAGTGAAAAATTTTACCAACAATTATATACATACATATAGATATGTATATATATGTATGTATATTTTCTCTTAATAAATTTTAAAATTCATTAAAATACTGATTTAATAATAATTCCATAAGAATACTATTTAACACTTAAAATCTATATTTAGTTTAATAATTTAAAATACGGGTCATTACACCTCCATTCTTAACATCAAGCTTGTTGAATTGTTCCTTATCTCCCGTCATGTACCTTGAACATCCACTATTAAGGTAACACTTGCTTTTAACTCTTGTGGACTCTAAGCACACCTACATAATATAATTCAAACATTCTTTTGAACCTAAACCTTTGTTAGCCTAGGTTAGTTAGTTTTAAAGTAGTCTAAAGGAAGTAATTGTAAGTGTAATATTCTATAGAAGCACACATTGCCAGTGTGGCATTTGGTCATGCAATAGAAACATTCAACATTAGCAAATTTATTTCTTTTAGGAGTATGTGATTGCCTAGTATGTGAGACATGCCTTTTATGTTGTTTGGTCTTCTTAAAGGTCTGTTGAGTCTTAGAATGAGACATACATTGACAATGGCCTTTTGTATTATGAAGTGATTGTGCAGAATGCTTAGGAGTGTTATGTCTAGTGTACATGTAAGCATGTCTAGGTTGGGGCCTTTTGGCTTATGCCTTAGGCCTTTGTGTCAATGGAGGTTATGTCTTATAAGACTTAACCTTGTCATTATACATATGAGATATTTTAGCTTTGAGGGTTTCAATCTCAAGGGGTTTAAAAGTAGAAGGAATAAAATCACATAAAGCTTTAATAATTTTTATATAAGATGATGATAATAAAGACATTATATTTGTATATCCAATTCCATAGGTATTTCCATAGAGTTTTTAGGAATCAAGAAGACTATATAAAGTCTCTTTTCCTTTTTAAATTTAGAAATTGAATTCTTTAACTTTCACACCTCTCTAGAAAGCTTAAGATTTTTATCATTAGCTTTCTTGAGTTGGTCCTCTAAAGAGTTAGAAGATTTCAAATCATTTGTAAGTTTTTCATTTGATTCAACAAGTTTAGAAAAATTATTTTTCAAGTTTTTAAACTTGCTGGACAAGTTAGATAGCTCATAATGAGTAAGCTTTTACATTTAAGCATGGAGCTCTCATAATCATCATCATTATCACAATCACAATCACCACAAGAAGAATGAGAAGTAGATGGTACCTTATTTTTATCTTTAAGAGCCATGAAACAAAGTTTCACCACTTCTTGTTGCTCCTCTTCCTTTTCCTATTCAGAGGAGTCATCCCATGAAGCTTTGAATGTCTTCTTCTTGTCTTTTGTTTCCTTATTCTTGAATTTTAGCTTAGGGCACTCACTTCTAATGTGTCCCAATTTCTTGCATTCATAACAAGTGACTTCCTTGTTCTTTTTTCCTTTAAACTTCTTATTGTCTATTTGCCTTGAAAAGCATTTTTTCTTTAAGAACTTCTTGAATCCTCTAATGATCATAGCTATCTCATTATCCTCTTCACTATAATCAATAAGGCTTTCATCATCACTTGCTTCTTGTATAGCCTTCAATGTAATCCCCCTTTTTTTCTCTTCTTTGTGATCTCTCTTATCTGCTCTTTGCTTTATACGAAGCTCATATGTAAGGATCCTTCCAATGAGAATGCCAGTTAAAAGGTCATGAGCTTCATTAATTAAAGTAACTCTAGATTTTCAATCCTTCTTATATAGGATTCCTAGAATCTTATTATTCACTTCTTCTTCAGAAAACTATTTTTTAAGTTTCTTAAGGGTAGCAAGAAGAGCATTGAGGTGATTTTTCATCTCCGTTATTGATTCTTGTGGCTTCATCTTGAAAAGTTCATATTCATACATATGAAGTTGAAAATTTTCTTGCTTCTCACTTGTACATTTCCTTCATATTGGTTCTTAAGAATTTCCATACTTCTTTCATGGATTAGTAATGTTGAGCTTTGCCACCTTCTTCTCTAGACATAAAGGCTAGTAAGATTGTCATGGTCTTCTTGTTCTTATAGTTCTCTTCTTTTTTATCATTTAACTATTGACTTCTTGCAAGGATAGTCTCTACACCATCAATAGTAATTTTAGGTGGTTCCTAACCCTTTAGAATAACATCCCAAAGTCTAATAGGATCAATTTCTAAGTATAGATCCATCTTAAACTTCCAATGTGGATAGTCACTACCATCAAAGAAAGGTCTACGAGATGAAAAGTTTAAAGATTCTTTCCATATAATCTTTTCTTCCTATAATAAAGCACTAAGAAGTCAAGCTCTAATACCAATTTTAATAGCCCTAGAGGAGGGGTGAATAGGGCTTTTGAAAAATTAAAAGAAAATTAAAAAGAATTAAATAAGGATTAAGGATTAGAAAGATAAAACATAAGAACTGAAGGAGTTCGATTCACAAATGAATCTACATCTCCGCCTAACTTATCCCCAAGTTAGGATTTTCAACACCCACAATAATCTTATTCATAAAGACTAAGTTTCAAGAGCTTTATGGATCAACTCTAAGCTTTACAACAATGAGCTTTTTAAATAAGGCTTAGCTATAACCGCAAACCCAAGTTTTTTTACAGAAAAACACTTAAACCAATTCCTTTAGAAACTAACCTCACTTCCCTTTTAATCTATCCCAAGAATTACATGAAGTTTAAGGCCTATCTCTAACTCACAGACAATAGTTTAAGGCCTATCTCTAACTCACAGACAACACTCAAAAGTGCTAATGAATTATAAATAAAGTATATGAGAATTTTGAATGCTCAATTGAATGCTAAGAGAAATTGTTTAACCACCAAAGTATCTAACTCTTACATGAGCTTCTAGGAGTTATTTAAATACTTGAGCATTAAAAGTATGGTTGTTAGAGGCATTAACTTTGTCTCCACCCTTCTCCAAGTTGCATTCAATATAAAGCAACTTTTTTTATAGGAGAAGAGTTGCTCACGATTGTGAGGGGGGCTCATAATTATGAGGAATGAAAATATAGTCATTGGAGTGGTAGGTGACCATTGTATCTTGGAAGGAGGTAAGGTCACGAGCTGCTCATGACCGTAAAGGTAGGTCGGGAGGGGTTAAGGTTCTTATAGATTCTTGAAGCTTGTTTAGTTCATGACTTAGATGACTAGTCACGAGCTAGTCACGACCTAAACAAGGCTCCTCACGATCATGAGGGTAGATCATGAGGGGCTCTGGACTCTTTTCAATTTATTACCCCTTTATCCCTTCAACTCATGAGTAAGGTTCTAGATCATGAGCCTTACCTGTGAAGGATGCCTGAAGCTTTGATTTGAACATTCTTTACTTCTTATTTTATCTTAATTGACCTTTAAACTTTAAAGGAACTTATTCTTGATATTTTAATTAATTAAAAGCCTTGAACCACTTCACTTTAAATCTAAAAACATGCTTAGATAGAAACATTAGATTATTCAAATATTTGTTAAAGTCAAAAATTTAGAGATTGAACAAACCTAAGGTTAATAAAGAGAGAGGGTCCCCTTGTCTTAATCCTCTAGAAGGTAAAAAGGAAGGGGTTGGTTGCCGTTAATGAGAATAGAGCAAGATATAGTTTTGTCATAACTCATTATTAAATTCACCCAATATAAAGAAAACACATGTGAATTAATAAATTTTCAAGGAAAAACCATTCAACGCTATCATAGGCTTTGCTCATATTTAATTTTAGAGCAAAAAAAACCTTTAAACGCACTTTTTTTTATGTTTCATATAGTGGAATATTTCTAAGGCAATAAAGGTATTATCTAAGATTTGCCTACCTAGGACAAAAGCTAATTAAGATTCATGGATTAGATGGGGCAAGACATGTTTAAGCCTATCAGCTATAATTTTTGTAACTAATTTGAAAATCATATTACAAAGGCTAATAAGCTTAAAATCAAAAGGAACTTAAGGTTCCTTGATTTTCAAAATATTTGTTTCATTAATGCAAGCTGGAGAAAAGCCATCATTCAAAATTTTTAAAACAAGATAAAAAAAACATCACTATTAACAAAAGACCAAAATTTTGGGTAGAAAAATGTAGGCATACCATCAGGGTCAGGGGCTTTTATTGGATGCATTTAAGGTAAGGCTTTAAAAATCTCTTCTCTTTAAAAAAGTTAAAGAAGAGTATCTCTCATATGGTTTTGAGTCTTTATCAATAACATCTATTACTCTATGCATATCAAGACTTCCTAAACTAGTAAACAAGCTCTTCAAATACTCTTAAAAGGTCAAAGGTGCATTTTTGCCCCTAACATTTTTAGTAAAGCTATAATCAGCCCTCCTTTTTTTATTTTGGAATAAAAATATATGAGTTTTCTTAAAATGATGCTTTTAGGCCCTTCTGTTAATGTTAGAAAAAAGAAACTAACATTCATTGAATATAGGTAATATGCCAATAAATGGGTCCTAGTCAAATAATCAAACCTTTTTTTCTTGTTGTTTATTGTTTTCTAGCCTACTACAATAACAAACAAAAAACCCCAGAAGAAAGGCAATGAATTTTTATTGAATTCAAGTTAAGAGCCAAAACAATTGGCTAGTTTTTATAAAGGAATATGATAGGAGCCAAGAAGAATAGTTTATTTTCATAGAGGAAGATAGGGGTACTTCTCTAATGGGTGTGGAAGCTAGGCATTTCAGTGAACAACAACAACACCATTACCATCACCAAAATCTATTTTTCTTTGAGTTATTAATTATTAATATCTCTTACTAAAGTTTAAAATTACCATTCCCATAAGAGGCAAAATAGCTAGAGCTTGAACAAAGCTAGAAAATAAAATCTTCAACCAATTCTTTTTAATCCCAATCCAAAATAATTGATTCCTAATAAGATAATAAAAAGGAAAAATAAAAGCAGAAGGGCTAGAATTGATAGTAACAAGATGTGGCATCTTTGGAAAAAATCATTTCACCTCCATCACAATATAGTGTAACAATGTTAATCTCTGCATAAACTCCCTTAAATTGAAATCAGCCCAAGACCTGCATCACCATCTTCTCACCAAATAAGATGTTTCCATAGTATTAGTTTGATATTAAGAGCCTAATAAAGATGCATGGTATTGAAAAATTTTGATTTTGATTCAATTTTTATAGTGCATGGTAATGATAATAAATTCAAGATTAGTATTGCTCACTGCATATAGAGATAGCAAAGCCAAAGATGGAGCTTGATTCAATCAATGGAAAACCTACCTATCATATCGAGCTTGTTAATATTTTTCATCATCATCGTCTTCACCACCAGAGCAAGGAAAGAGAATAAACTCTATTGAGAGAGTGCTAAAAGTGGAGAGCAAATGGGAGATTAGGAAAAAAAAGATGGTGATGGTTAATTAGAGAATTTGATAATTTGGAATAATTTTTTTTTACTTAAAAAAATCGTATATCTAACATATCTATTACCATGTCATTTAACAGGTTCTATAAAAAAAATGGTAGCTTGAGTTAAAATTGGTTTCTATTATATGAGGGGCTTAGACATTTAATTTTTTGAAAACTCATGTATTTTTATTCTAAAAAAATGAAAGAGGACTTATCAGAGCCTACTAAAAATGTTAGGCACAAAAACCTTATTTATTTTAGGGGTAATGGCTATCAAGCCAACTTGCAAAATCAAAAAAGTAAAATATTACCACTATATATATTAAGTGCAAAATTCATAGCTAGAGGTCAGTTATTATTTTATTTACTTAGCTTTTATTTTGCATATAGTAGGAAATATTTCTCCAACTCTCATACAAAATAATCCCTCTCTGAACTTAGTATTATAGTTGAATCCAGCATAAAGAAGGCATTAAGGGACTCTTCGCTATCAATAGTAATCTTAATTGACAAAACCAATGTTGCATTGATTAGATCTCATGTGAAAACTAAAACAAAGAGGTTAGTTGTGATATATCTTAATTTTTTTTTCCAAAACATGTAGCATTTTAAATGGCATTACATTTACTACCAACTCATTCTCAACATTAAGTCTTCATGTAATAATTTGAATCTTTATAGATTAAATTATGAGATTTTAGTGTTAATAATGATTATATATATATATATATATATATATATATATATATATATATATATATATATAATTTCATTAAATTGTGATATTAATTATTGTAAAAATTAAATGAGTTCCCCATATTAGTATTGTTATTCATTAAGTAAAAAAAAATTATAAATTTTACGTGAGTAAATTAAAACTATAGTTATTTGAATATTAATAAATTAAATAAATAAATTTTATATGTTTTATTATTACTATTTTTTTCCCTCACTTCTCTTCTTCCCTTGTTTTCTTTTTCTCTTTCTTTCTTTCTTTTCTTTTCCTTCCTTTTTCTTTTCCTTTCCCGTTTACTTCCTCTTCCAGGACAATAACCACCACCGCATGCCACCCCACCACAAGCAACACGTTGGACCACTTCTTACACGTTGTCGCTGCGCCGAATGTCATGCCAATAGCAACAACAGCCGCTGGTCATCTTCCTTCTCGTGCGTTCGATCGGTGCCAAAAGGGAAGAGGAGGCCAACACAATTTCTAGCGAGCATCCCAGCCAATCTTGGGCTTGAATTGAAGCTCTCGACTCGGGCTTCGATAATCGTCGATCAATTTCGAGAAATTAACTGGTAACAACTCCAAGTTAGTAAAATTTAATTTTTGGTATTTTTCTTAAGCTATGAAATTGAATGTCAAATTGATTTTATTTGATGTTGGTTCTTTAGGATAGATTATTCTGGGTGTTGTAAGATTTCCAAAAATGATTTTTGTGAATTTTTATGAAATTTTTGAATTCCCAAGGTCTCGATTACTATTCACGACATTGTTCCCAAGCCAAAAATTTTTTTATATTTTTAATAAATGCTACTAGTTATTTTAAGCAAATTTTGTTAAGAAAGTTTATTACAATTACGTACCAAATTTTTATTATGAATTTCTGAATATTTATATCAAAAATGAATTTTTGGGAAGATTGGTAAATTTTATGTTTTAATTGAAATTATGGTAAATTATTATGTTTTGGATAATTTTTGAATAATAAATAATATTAAAATAATTTTTATGAATTAATTTCTATTTTTAGCTAATTATTAGTAATTATTAGAATAATAACCAAATAAAATTTTATTTATGATTTTTAAGATTTAAAAGAGTTTTTGGTTGCTTAATTATAAAATTGAATAATTTAAATGATTATCAGTAATTAAATGCTATTTAATTTTGAAAATTAGAATAATGAATTTTATAATATAATTTTATTATTAATGTGGATTTTATTTTTTATTTTGTAAATAAATGTCTTTTATGCTTTTATTGCATAAATAAATTAATTTTGGTATTTAAATGGAATTTTATTGTTATAAATTGTGATTTGTGAAATTGATTCTCGATTGGACATAAAATGTAGTTCGGGAGCCCAACCTGAGATTTGAAATTGTTGCTAGTATTTTAAGTGTTTTTCTGTGTAGGATTGACTCTACTTTTATAGAGAGATGTCTGTTTTACAAAGGAGACTCTACTAAATTTTTGGTAGATGTCTCGTAAAATGTGACATCAGGTCGAGTTTAGTAGAGTCATAGTCTTTCCTTAGAAATTTAGAATTTATAGGAATTTCATTTTTAATTTCCTTTTATATATTTCTTTTCTTTAGCCACGCCTCTAGTCAAGTCGACAAGTCAGGGTCAAGCATAACTGCACAAAAGAGCATATTCAACATGTAAGTTAATAATGGAACAATGCATAAGATATTTTATATTAAATATAAATTTATTGATTTTGACTAATGGGAGAATTTATTAAAGAATTATATTATTATAAGAAAATATATTTGGATTAAATTCTCCTATTTTTTTCTATAGTTATATAAGCATGTTTATGTTAAATTTTTATATGATTACTTTTTGTTTATTTTTTTTATTGTAATGTACCTTGTTTTGTTTACTTTTATTTATTTTAAAATAAACTACAGTAGAATGGGCTACCCGATAGGTTTCAACAGAATTATGTGTGCATCAGTAGGATTGAGAGTGAGTGTTAAAGGTTATATGATTTGATGATGCTTTGCTCTCGGTTGTGATTTATGTACTACTAGGGCTAGTAGCTCGGTGATGTTTTGTCCTCAAGAACTGCCAGTAAATATCGGTTGAAGTGAATTGACTGTGGCTGGTAGCTCGGTTCATTCTTTGCTCTCGAAAATTAGTAGTCTTTGGATTATAAGAGAGCCAAAAGGCTATTAGAATTGTGGACTAGGGTTCTACCTAGTTTTCTTATAAAAATGATTTAAGGAAACTTATTGTATTCTATATAGTATTTTATGATTTTTTTTAAATATTTTATTTCGATAAAGAGTATTTCAATAAATCAATTATTTTAAATTATAAATTATAAATCTTATATTTTTATAAATATATTTTTTAATGGGATTTCACACTATATACATTTCTTTTATTAACTTACTCAATAAGGTCTGACTCTCCTTAATTATTTTTTTTAGGATCTCATGAGTCTTCTGTCAATCAACTTACTTTACATCAGGTTTCTTCTTCTCCAGCTATTTTATGTAGGTCTATATGATATGTAATGTTATGTATTTAAAAATCTAGAACACCGCAGTAGTAGTAGTGGATAATTGTTATGTTGTATTTTATGGATTATTACCCGTATTAAGGATTTGTACTAAATTTAATTATTATGCTCTATCAAATATTGTTTTGGATATCATTTTATTTGTGTTATTTATTTTTATTTAAATATTTCATTTTATTAATGTCTATATTTTATTATAAATTTTTCTTAAGGCTTACTATAGGTTTCGGTTACTTTTTGTATTTCCATTCCTTAGTGTCGGTTACATGCACTTTGGGTTTTGGTCGTGACAAAGTTGGTATTAGAGCTTTGGCTCATTTCATATGTGCCTTTAACTGTAAATGTCTATTTTTCATGACCTACTATGGTTATATGTTGATAATTGTCACTCATTGTTTACCTCATTTCTTGCATGTTGTGCTTATGTAGTAGTATTTTTGTCTTGTCTTGAATTTTTTTGTCTCTTTTCAGAATAAGGCAAGCACAAACTGCTCCTATTGTAGAACCAGTTGTAAATAGCGGGGTTTAGCACGTGTCCAAGATTTTAGCAACTGCGTCACTGTTTGAGCTCAAGGCTCTAGAGAACACACTAACCACTGTCACAAAGACATGGCGTGGAGATGAGGAGTCGCCACCTAGGGTAATAACTCGGACAAATCAAAAAGGTGGTACTCGATTCCCTAAAAGAAAGCTAGTACCACAACTAGGAGATTCTGGATATGGAATACCAACTTCTTTCAGTCTTGTGTTCATTTAGAATTACTTTATAAATTACTATCTTATCCTCTGTTTACATGCAATTTCATATAAACCCAAAACAATAAATTCCAAGGCAAACTAGTCATGAAATATACAAGTAAATAATGCATTCAATAAATCACATAATCCCTTAAGTTAGTCTAATCTATATGGATTTTAAATAAATGAGTTAAATCTACATGTTTTAATTCATAAGTGAACCTAAAGACCTAATTCCTTTTGATTTTAATTAAATGAACCTAAGTCTACTAATTTTAATAAAAATGGGCCTAATTCTACATGTTATGAAGATATTTAAATTAATGGGCCTAATTCTACATGTTTTAATTAAATAATGATCTTAAATCTACAAATTATGAAAAAGTTTAAATTAAGTGAGCTAAGTCTAAATTAATTAAATTAAATTAGGTGGGCCTATGTCTAATTAACTAAATGGGCCTAAGGATATTTCTAATTTAAAATCTAATTAATTATGGACCTAAAAATATATTTTAATTAATTAAACCTAATCAATTATTAAATGATATGGGCTAAAGTAAACAAATCAATATCTAAAATGGGCTTAAGGCCCAAAACACACAAAAATAATAAATAAGCTTAAAAACAAATAAAAAAAATAAAAAACAATTAAATAAGATCAAATAAATAACTAAATTAATCCTTACTAAAATCCTAATTTTAGTTAACATACAACCTAAATTAATCTACTTCCTCCATTGATTTTAAATGGCTACCAAATTGAAACCTAATTTTGCTAACCAATTTAATAAAAAATCATGCAACCACGCACATAATTTTATTACTATTCCCACTATTGGGGCTATTACATTAATTCATAAAATAATTAATAAAAAAAATAAAAATAAATAAATAAAAGAAGAATAGAAGAATATGATATGCTTATGGATGATTTAGGGTGCTCCTCAGATTTGTGGTTCACCGTTCCTGTTAAATCTTCGAATCTTTTCTTCAAAAATTCTTCACGAATCTTGAATTAATTGATGAATCAAAAGAATTTTTTGATAAAAATAACTATAAGAAGAATAGAATCATAATTTTCTCTCTTCTCCTCTCTTTCTTTCCTACTCTCTTCCACCCCATTTTCTTTTTTTTCTCTCCCTTTTCTCCTCCTCCTCTTTTAGCTCCCCTTTTATAATGGAACTAGGAAGTCTAACCCTAATCCTAATGTGATTCTCATTCCTAAAGTGTATTTAGGGATTTTCAACCAAATAGGATTAAATTAATTAGGAAGTTTAAACCAATTTAGGATTGAATTAAGTAGGAAATTTAAACCACCTAAAACACTAAATTGGAATAATTTTTTTTAGAAAAATGGAAGAGTTCAATTCCGATCAAGATTGTGCAATTCCAATCTGAATTGTACAATCCCAATCGAAATTATTACAATTCCGATCGGAGTTATATAATTTCAATCGGAATTACATAATTCCGGTCGGAATTATGGAATTTTGATGCGCTCTTTTTCTTTTTTTTTAATATTTAATTATAAAAAGGCCCCCGAAAAAATTTAAATGTTGCAATTAGGTCCTAAAAAGAACTTTGCGATTTGGTCCCTAAAAACATTAAATTCTTCCTTTAAAAGCCCTTAGAATTTTTTAAAGATTAAGCATCGAAGACATTTTCATCATTGGAGTCCTTTGCTACATCCATAACATGTCATCCCGAAATTGGGTGTCTACAGCAGCCTCTAAGGATAATGATGATGAACAGTCTGTTCAGGATGAGATTCTTCCTCCTGCTCCTCAACGTAGAGGTAGAGGTAGAGGCAAGGGTAAAGCTAAAGTAAGATTGGCTCAAAGGCACAAACAACAATAAGTAGAGCCTGAGATTCCAGTAGAGGATCCTGTAGCCTTTGCAACAAGTATGGTAGGAATTAATCAAGGCTTGGTAGCTCTTAACCAAGCAATGCCCCTTGTACAATAGATGCTTCAACAGAGGACTCAAGGGATGACAGATGTTGATGCTGCCTTACTATACTCTAGAGTCGAGTGAGTTTCTTTTGATGGTACAGGGGATCCTCTGGACTTTATAAATACCATTGAGGCCAAAACCAGAGCAAGATACATAGACTACTAGCGAATTATAGTAGTAGAGTTATCCATATCAGCTACAACTCAAGACTGGTTTATGCAATCCATCCAGCCGTATATGACTGCAATGACCTGGTTGGATTTTAAGGAGAGATTTATGAGATTTTTCAATCCAGCATTGATGAGGGAGAACTACAGGTACTAGTTGTTGAATATTGCCAAGAGAGATCGATCAATTAGGGACTACACTTGAGAGTTCTTTAAACTGTCACATCATGCTACAAATATGATGCAGGATGAGATGAGAGTAATGGAGATCTATATGACTAGGTTAGGTTAAGCTTATATTGGCATACAAACGGGGGATCGTAGCTTTGAGAGTGTAGTTAAGGAGGCTAGATAGCTTAAGCAAAGACATATTTGACATGGCACTATACTGGATCCTTAAAAGAGTGGCAATGGCTTATCATCTCAGGGGGTTCAAAAGCCTACTTTTCATATAGGCAGCATGAGTACTCAGTCAGGGAGTACTTCTCAGCAGAGCAAACAATTTAGAGCATATCCAGTTGGCAGACACAATTATGCTCAGAGTTTTAAGAGTGGTAAAACTGCGAGGTTTGGTGTAGGTGCCAATAGTAGCAGTAGTGGATAGAGCTCTAAACATGGTAGTTCATGATATGGGGCTAGTGCATGTGCCACTTGTGGGCGAGTACATCAAGGTCCATGTCACTTAGAGCCAGGAGCTTATTTCTAGTGTGGATAGTTCAGGCATTTTGTCAGGGAATGTCTAATTATGGGTTCCAGCCATCATATGCTCAGGGATCTTCATCGTCAACTACTCAACCATTTCAACAGTATCAAGCACCTATGTATCCTCAACAACAACTAACTCAGCATATAAGCCAGCAAGGTAGAGGTATTAGAGGTAGAGCTAGGGGTAGAGGATATACACAGCTGTCCACTTCATAGCAGGCAGGTCATGGTCAGGCCAGAGTCTTTACCTTGACTCCTCAGGATGCTTTGGCATCCAATGCAATTGTGGCAGGTATTCTCCCAGTGTGCTACTTGAAAGCTAGAGTCTTATTTGATCCAAGTGCTTCGCACTCTTTTGTGTCTCTTGCGTTTGCTTCTAGAATAGCATGTCAACCTTCCAAGTTGTTGATTCCCTTATCTGTAGTGACTCCACTTAGTAATGAGTTGGAAATAGATATATTCTTCCCATCTTGTCCAATGTTGGTGGAAGGTAGAGAGTTGCTAATAGATTTGGTTTTACTTGATGTGATTGATTTCAATGTGATTCTGGGAATGGATTGGTTGGCACAGTATTATGCCATGGTGGACTATCAAGAGAAGGAAGTAATTTTCAGAATTCCATCTAATGAGGAATTCAGATTTAGAGGTGGTAAGAGTTTAATGCCTTAGAATATTATGTTTACGATCACAGTTAGGAAAATGCTTAGTAGAGGTTATCAAGGTTGCTTAACTCTAGTCAAAGATATACAAGCAGATAAGGGGGTAATAGAAAGGGTGCGAGTGATGTGTGAGTTTTCATATGTTTTTCCTGAAGAATTGCCAAGCTTGCCACCTGAAAGGAAGATAGAATTCTACATCGATGTAGTACGTGATATAGATCCTATCTCTATGCCACCATATAGAATGGCGCATGCAGAGTTAAAAGAGCTAAGAGAGAAATTACAAGAATTACTTAATAAAGGTTTTATTAAGCCTAGTACATCTCTTTGGGGTGCTCCTGTGTTGTTTGTGAAAAATAAGGATGGTAGTTTTTAACTCTGTATCGACTACAGGAAATTGAATAAGGTTACCATCAAGAACAAATATCCACTCCCGAGGATTGATGACTTGTTCAATCAGCTTCAAGGAGCCCAGTGTTTCTCCAATATCTACTTAAGGTCTAGGTATCATCAACTGAGGATTAGAGGTGGAAATGTACCCAAGACTGCATTTTGAACAAAGTATGGCCATTATGAATTTTTGGTGATGTCCTTTGGGTTGACTAATGCCCCAGCAGCCTTTATGGAGTTGATGAACAGGGTGTTTAAGCCATTCTTGGACCAATTTATGATTGTGTTTATTGATGATATTTTGGTATACTCCAAGAGTAAGGCATAACATGCAATGCATTTAAGATTGGTGCTTAAGACTCTGAGAGAGCACTAGTTGTATGCCAAGTTTTTGAAGTGTAAATTCTAGTTGGATCAAGTGGCATTCTTAGGCCATGTGGTATCCAGAAATGGCATACAAGTGGATTCCAGGAAAATAAAAGCTATTATAGAGTGGCGAAAACCCATATCAATCACGGAAGTAAAGAGTTTTCTAGGTTTAGTTGGCTATTATAGGAGATTTATGAAGGATTTCTCCAAGATTGCTGCACCTTTGACAAGATTGACCCAGAAAAATGCTAAGTTTATATGGACAGACAAATGTGAGGAGCACTTTTAGTTGCTTAAGTACTTGTTGACTTCGGCTCTAGTGTTAACTTTGCCTTCTGAGAATGAAAGGTAAACAGTGTATTATAATGCTTCCCGAATAGGACTAGGTTGTGTGTTAATGCAAAGTGGGAGAGTGGTTTCTTATGCTTCAAGGTAGTTAAAGAATCATAAGCAAAATTATGCTAGTCATAACTTGGAAATGGCAGTAGTGGTGTTTGCATTAAAGATTTGGAGGCATTACCTGTATGATGTGACTTATGAAATATACATCAATCATAAGAGCTTGAAGTACATATTCTATCAAAGGGATCTGAATCTTAGGCAGAGAAGATTGATGGAACTTCTAAAGGACTATGATTGTTCTATTCTATACCATCCAGGTAAGGCAAATGTAGTTGTAAATGCTTTAAGCAGAAAGTCCATAGGCAGCCTTGCACACATCAGTACTGAGAAAAGATCAATTATTGAGGAAATGCATAAATTGATTGACCAAGGGTTGCAATTGAAGGTGACTAAGAAATGCATCCTTGCTCAGTTTAAGGTATGGTCAGTATATTTGGATTAAGTTAAGGCAACACAAAGAAGGGAGCCACAGTTTTAGAAGATCATGTTTAAAATGCAACAAGGTAGGTCCATTGGATTTGTGATTGATAACGAAGGTATGCTACTTTTGGGTACTCAATTGTGTGTGCCAGATGTGGATGAGATGAGAAAAGAAATCATGGAAGAGGCATATTTTTCTGCTTATAGTGTTCATCAAGGTTCTACCAAGATGTATCATGACTTGAAAGATACATATTGGTGAAATGGAATAAAAAATGATATAGTAGAATTTGTATCCAAATCCAAATGTCTCACTTGTCAGTAGGTGAAGCTGGAGCACGAGAGGCCTGCAAGATTATTACAACCATTGCCTATCTAAGAGTGGAAGTGAGATATGATTGCTATGGATTTTATAACTAGATTGCCTCGTACTATAGTGATTATAATGCTATTTGAGTGACAGTAGGCAGGCTGACTAAGTCAACACACTTTCTACCAATTAAAAAGACATGCTCTACTAACAAATTAGCAAGGTTGTATGTCAACATAATTATTTGTCTCCATGGGGTACTAATGTGTATAGTGTCTGACGGAGGAGTTACTTTTACCTTAGTCTTTTGGCAAGAATTATATAAGGCATTGTGTAACAAACTTGATTTCAGCACAGCATTTCATTCTCAAATAGACAGTCAGTCAAAAAGGACCATTCAGACCCTGAAGGATATGTTGAGGATGTATGTGATGGACTTTTGTGGTCAATAGGACATACATTTGCCATTGATTGAATTTGCATATAACAATAGTGGTCATGCAAGCATTGAGATGACTTTGCATGAAGCACTATATGGTAGAAAATGTAGACCACCATTGTGTTGGTAAGTTGGAGAGAGACAGCTGACAAGTCCAGAGTTGGTGCAGATTACTTATAAGAAGGTTCCCATTATTCAGCAGCATTTGAGGATAACTTTTAGCAAATAAAAGAGCTATACAAATCCTAAGAGCAAGGATGTGTCCTTTTCCATTAAGGACATGGTGTTTCTGAAAGTGTCTCCAGCGAAGGGGGTTATGAGGTTTGGTAAGAAGGGTAAATTAGCCTCAAGATACATTAGACCTTTCGAGATACATTCAAGAGTTGGAGAAGTGGCTTATAGATTGGTATTGCCACTTGAATTATCTCGAATTCACCCTGTGTTCCATGTATCTATACTGAGGAAGTATGTTCCTGATCATCTCACGTTCTTTAACCTCAGACAATGGAGTTTAGTGAAGATTTGTCATATGAGGAATATCCTATGGCGATTGTAGATCACCAAGTTCATCAGCTTTGCACTAAGGAGATCTCGATGGTAAAGGTGTTGTAGAGCAACCACACAGTAGAGGACTACATGTGGGAGATGGAGGGTAGCGATACAGGTGGCCTATCCCTATCTTTTTCATTAGAACTACATATATATATATATATATATATATATATATATATTATTTTATTAAACTGTGATATTAATTATTGTAAAAATTAAATGAGTTCCCCTTATTAGTATTATTATTATTATTATTATTATTATTCATTAAGTAAAAAAAATTATGAATTTTACATGAGTAAATTAAAACTATAGTTATTTGAATATTAATAAATAAATTTATATGTTTTATTATTATTATTATTTTATTTTTTTCCTTACTTTTCTTCCTCCCCTCTTTTCTTTTTCTCTTTCTTTCTTTTCTTTTCTTCTCTTTTCTTTTCCTTCCTTTTTCTTTTCCCTTCCCGTTTTCTTCCTCTTCTTGGACAATAGCCACCACCACACGCCACCCCACCACCACTAGCATGTCAAACCGCCTTTCCATACCATTGTTCTATCGAACATCACGCCATCAGCAGTAGCTGCTGTTCATCTTCCTTCTCATATGTTTACTTGATGCCAG